>JAOWBW010001273.1:75985-369141 GCA_026119855.1 Campanula takesimana | reverse complement strand
TGTAAAACCAAATGAGAGGAATGAGTTTTCTTGGAGAAATTTTACATGGATAGCAAAGAAATTTACTAGAATTCTCGTAGTCACATGTTCATATTTGGAATATGAAAATTGACAAAATGATGTCAAAACAAGTGTTCCTCAACGGGACTCACTTAAGGATGTATTGGATACAACCTAAAGGTTTTGACAGTCAAAGAAAATTCTGATAAATTATGAAAGTTGCAGAAATCCATGGATTATTAAAGCAAACTTGTGGGAGTTAGAATCTCCGTTTTGATAAATCAAAAAGAGTTTGACTTGATCAATAACGAAGATGAACCTTGTATATACAAGAAGATTAGTGGGAGCATAGTGATATTTCTTAAATTAAATATGTGGATGACATATTGCTCATTGGAAACGAAATTCCTACACGTTAGTCTGCAAAGACTTTGTTAAGAAAGTGCTTCGCAATAAAGAATATGGATGAAACTGCATATGTCCTTGGCATTAAGATCTATAGAGATAGATCGAAGAAGCTAATTGATTAAGCCAAAGTACATACATTGACAAAGTCATAGAAGATTCCGCAAGGAAAATTCTAAGAGAAGACGATTGTTATGTTACATGGAGTTTTCTATGCAAAGACTCAAATGTCCTGAGACAAATGATGAGCATGAGAGAATGAATGGGATGCCATTTACTTCGGTAATTGGATCCATCACACATGATAGTACTAAGCCGGATATATCTAATGCTTGGAGCATGACGAGTAGAGATTAATCCGACAACCGTGAGAATCACTGGATGGCTGTGAAACAATTCATAAATTACTTTAGAAGGACTAAAGAATTGTTATGATCTATGGAGGGATGGAAGATGATCTCGATGTATATGGGATACACGGATGCATGCTTCTAAACCGACAAAAATGGTAGAAATCGCAATCGAGTTTTATAAATAACGGTGAAGCTGTAAGTTGGAATGATTCCAATAAGAGTACAGTCACTAATCTACTACGACTAAAATCTAAGTATATTGCTGCATTAGATGCTGCAAAGGAAGTTGTTTGGATTAAGAAGTTCATTGGTGACTTAAGATGGTTCCTAGTATGCTAATTCAATAGACTTTATTAGTGATAAAGTGGGGCTATTGAACAATCAAAGAACCAAGGGCACATCCTAAATCCAAACACATGCTTAGGCGTTTTTCTTATCGTTCGAAAAATCGTTGATAAGGGAGACGTGAATAATGCAAAGTACCAAGTAATGATAACGTTGCAGACACGCTAAACAATGGGACTCCACAAGCTAAGACATGATGGTCATGTTAGGTCCATGTGTATTGGATACCTAGGAATTAGGCCTAGGGCAAGTGGGGAGATGTTGGTTTGGTGCCCTAGGCACGTTTGTTAAACGTTGTATAAGTTATCATTTCATTCATAATGATAAAGAATATAAGATTATTATTATGGCTTGTGTTTGCTTATAATAATCTCCCATCCCTAGAGCTTGTTAAGCACTAGTATAAAGGCTAAATGATCTGGATGATCTGTTAGATTTATGGGTACTTGTTGGGAACAAGGTACTGTACATGACCCGCGGTATGAGATTTATGTCATGGTCGATGTCATATATAAATCTCATATTAGTTATTTCATTTGAATCCTTAGACATGAAGTTATATAGTCTTCCACTTGATGAAGATTATGTTTGACATATTTCAAACACCTGCCTTAACACGGTAGTTATAAGGGTATGATTGGCATGATTGGATTCACGTAGGGAGAATAATAAGCAAATGGATTTGTCCCTCTTCGGAGAGATGTCAAGCTTGGGCCCCTCGAAGGAATGATGTTGATGAAATGTTTGGCCAACTCAATGGATTGATTGGATCAATGTCATTTGGATTATCAACATATTCGGAATCGAGAAAGTATTGAACAATACAAGTTGACTTGTTGACCATGACTTGTGTTCAATGACATCGTAGACAAAGGGATTATGACATGTTCTAAAAGAATGCGAACTTGTATCTAGTTATATTATTTGGGTAGGTAGACTGTTTAACCTAGAACCTAATCATATCTGTATGGTTTCATGTTTGAACCCATTGCCAACTTAGTATAATCCTAGAGGGTCACACACAATAGAACGAATCCTAAAAGGACTATATTGGAATATTGGGTCGAAGACCATTAAGGGATTTTGGAAATTTGGGGTGTCCAGAGCAAGTGTGCGACCGCACAGTTTGACTTGGGCGGCCGCACAGTGTGGCTCAAATATACCATATTTTTCCAGTTGACTTGGGCGACCGCACAAGTGTCTTCGGCGGCCGCACAGTACTACCGGGGCGGGTTTCCTAATTCCAAAAGGAACAAATTTGGAAAGGTTTTGGACTTTCCTAACTGAGATTCCTTGCGGGTTTAGGCACAAGTTACCTATTTGGAATAGGTCTAACTTGTATATAAACATCCCTAAGTTGGCCAAAAATCACACTAATGTTTCAAGCCTCCAAAGAGTTGAGAGGGTTTATTTTGTTCTAAGAAATCTTGGATTGAAGAACAAAATTATACACAAAGGAAATTCCATATAGTTCATATTAATTATGAAAACGTTTTCATAATTTGGTCTAGCAACCAAGATCAAGTGTGTTCTTGATATTCGTTCGCTGTGTGGATACCGCTACGGTGAAAATTACATCATCTTCAAAGTTCGTGATTCTTGCTTTGTTCGTGATCAAGATTTCAAGCTTCTATCAAATTCAAGGTTGCAAATTCAAAGTCATCAAGGGTTAGTTTTTTTAGTATTCATATTGTTGTATTTGACTTAATCATATGAATGATCTATGGGCTTTGGGTTTTCATTAAATTTTAAATGCCTATCTTCCGCTGCGCATGTGACCACGAACCCCAACCTTTTGTCCCTAAATATTTTTTTTAAAAAATCACCGTTCTCTTTATACGTGCAAAGCTAATGTTTGGAAGAGTGTAACGACCCCAAAATCCGTTTTATTTATTTTAATATTTATTTTATATTTTGATATTTTTATTTAAAATTTTGTGTGCATTTTATGTGTTGCATCATCTTATATGAATTGCACATTTTATTTGACTATTTGTGTTAGTTAAAATGTTAGTAGTAAAGTTTATTTGGGAGTTAGTTGAGTTAGTGGAATTATATGGGGCTTTAGTGAAAGTGGGAGTTGAGGGGTTTAATTGTTAAAACTAAACTTGGATGATTGATTGAGAGAATTGGGTAACTCTTCTTCATATGACCTCTACTTCATTTCCCCTCCCCTGCGTTTACCCTACACACTTCATTCTTCCCAAAATCTCCAATCCTCCATTGAAGAAGAAGATGCTAGGTAGGGTTCTTCATTTTTTATTTTCCCTATTTTAATTTACTACTCCATTTTCAAATCTAATTATATATAAAATGTTCAGGGTGTTGAATAGAGTATATCTACCGATCATATTATTTTTCTTGACATCTTTTCCGGAAAATAGGTAAGTTACTAATCCCCCTTTAAATGTTAAAATGGTCATAAGTATGCTTTATATGCTTTATACGTGTAATAAACAATGTTTTGGTATTGTTTTATTTTATACTTGTAATTTTGGACAAAGGGAGTGGTATGAAAATAGTATTGTTGGGTGTTAGTATGGTTCTTAGCTGAGTTTTAGCCTTTGTGATGTTGCACAAGTTAAGTGTTGCAAGTATTGGTGATTTTGGGGTTGTGAAACAAAAGGAGTGAACTTTGGTTAAGTTGATAGGCCTGCCGGGTGATGTGGGCGGCCGCCCAAAATTGGGCGTGCGGCCGCACATCTATCTGAAGGGTTTTGTTCTTGGGACAGAGCATTTTGGGCGGCCGCACAGCCCAGTTTGGGCGACCGCCCAGTTATCTGGAAAAAGTTAGAGTTTTCAAACTAAGGGGTTTAGAGGTCAATCTTGGTCTAGTTTTTGGGTAGTGTCCTAAAGTAGTTAGATGATTGTTGTGGATCACTAAAGTGGTAGAATTGGTACCTTTGCGTACACAAGTGTTGTGAAATGTTAATGATTGATTATGGGAGCATTGTTGAACACTTTGTGATGTGTTGAATGATTCATCTTCTTGATGTGTTTGGCATGGTTCCCTACATTGGAATCATTGCCCCTGATTGTCGTTTAAGCAAGTATTTCTATGTGGTGCTTGCGTGTAAAGTCCAGCTGGTACTTTTGTGTGTGTTGGGCAGTGATAGGGATTATAATGGTCTCCGAGCCAAGTACATTATAAGGCTCCTATCATTGGTTTCCCATTTTTAACCCCCTTCCTTAGGCCGAAGGTTGGGCACTTTGGGTTATGACTTTGTGTCATTTTCCCCCCGTTGTTTGTTGTTGTTTTTGGTTCCGGAACCCGTTTCAGCTCTTCGATGCTGCTCAGTTGATGCCTCTCAGATGGCTATGTTTGGTTGAGAACCTTGGCTCAGTATCCATGTATGAGTGTTCATTTCCGCTTTATGTGTTGCATGATGAGTTGGTCGTTATTTCCAACCGGTATGGGACGGTTGGCGATAGGGAGCCTCTCATATTCCGTGCTATGTGCTATATGATCATTTGTGACATTGTTCCTTTATGTTTATCATATTAGCATGTAATGTAGCTGCATTTTAGTAGCTTACTGAGATTTATTCTCACCCTTTATTTGTTTACCGTTTAGATAAGAAGGAGCCCAGGGATAGTTCACACACACTGGAGGACGTCGAGGAGATCTTTGGGTAAGACATTTTGGGAATGTGGTGTAAGTAAAGGATACATTATGTAAATGTAATACCTTTTGGGTAGTATACTCGTGACTTAGTTTGTATCATCTCTTTTAGTAGATGTTCGTGTTGTAAATAAGTAAGTAAGTGAAGTGTGTAGCAAGTGGCTTAGATTTGGTTATGAAAGTTTGTTTTGTGACTTGTAGTCACGTTTAGTAATGTTGTTTGGTTATAAAGACTTTTTATGAAAGTATATTTCGAAAATTTTTCCCTAAAATGTTTTATGACGTCTTCCGTGCGTGTCCCGGACGTGGGGCCAAGTAGGACCACGGGTCGGGGCGTGACAGTTGGTATCAGAGCTAGGTTGTAGATGGTCTAGAATGACTAAGTGACCTAGGAGGGTAGTTGAGTATGGAGTGAGTAACGTTGAGTGTTTTATGCAGGTACTCAGTAAAGGCCGGAACATGAGGGTGAACAGTCTGGTACTGCAGGCCAGGGTAATGTAAGGGAAGAGGCTCGAGCTATGTTTTAAGGGATGTTTGAGGCTGCAAATGAAACCATCCATGATCAGAGACAGGGAGGAGAGCATGCCCTCCGAGGTATGGTCTAGAACAGTTTTTAAAGATGAAACCAACCGGCTATGATGGTGAACCAGATGTGACCAAAGTCGAGAGATGGATCGAGTCCATGGAAAAGATATTTGATGTCTTAGTTTGTACTGAAGAAGATCGAGTTAGGTTTGCTACCTACAAGTTGAGTGGAGCTGCGGAGTACTGGTGGAGAACATTGAAGGCTAGTTGGGATGAAGCTCATGTACCTTATACTTGGGCAAATTTTCTGAGGAAGTTTAAGGAACATTTTATTCCAAGGGTGGATCAAGACCGGAAGGAAGTGGAATTTTCTTAGCTTGAAACAGAATACAATGTCGGTGGCTCAGTATGCAGCCAAGTTCACGGAGCTATCGAGGTATTGTACCCATTTGATTGCAACGGAGGAGAGGAAAGCAACAAGATTTGTTAAGGGTTTAAAAACAGTGATCCGCACTCAATTGGTGTCCCACAAGCTACAAGAGTTTCAAGATGCAGTTGATCGAGCTTATCAAGTGGAGCACGACATTGAAGAACATAAGAGGAAGGTGGATTAACAAGTGCTGGAAGGCAAGGTAGACCACAACCGCAAAGGAATGATAATCGTGGAGGACAAGGGACTTCAACCCCATTTAGAGGACAACCACAGGCAACCGAGTGTTAGAAATCAAGTAATTTCTCCGGGGGTCAAGCAAGAGGGTTTGTAATTATTGTCAGAGGGAAGGGCACAGTGAGGAGCGGTGTTGGAAGAAACAAGGAAAGTGTTTGAATTGTGAACAACTTGGCCATTTTCAAAGAAATTGCCCGAGATTGGGGAGTCAACCATCGGGTAGTGGTGTTGGACCGTCTCAGGGTCAAAAAGGGATGCCTCGGGAAACCAAAGGTTCAAGGTCGTGTACAATCAATCAACAACAAGCTTCGGATGCTTCCACCGTAATTGGAGGTATAATTTCTATGTCCAGTTTGAGGGCACGTGCACTTATAGACCCCGCTCATCGCATTCATATGTTTCTGTGTCTTTTGCATCTCGATTGCATTCTTCCTTGAGTCTTTGCCTTATGTGCTAGAAGTGTCGACTCCTATGGGAAATTGTTTGATAGCTGACAAGGTGTTGCGTGATTGTGATGTGCATATTAGTGAGCATGTTTTACTTGCTGATCTAGTCATTTTGCCATTGCAAGACTTTGATGTTATTTTGGGTATGGATTGGTTAAGTAAATATCATGCCTCTGTTGATTGTTTTAAGAAAGTGGTTACGTTTTCTATCCCTAGTGTGCCTGTGTTTACTTTTGAGGCAACTTCTTTGGGTAAGGGATTCGTATTATTTCTTATGTGAAAGCTAGGAGGTTCTATTGCACCGTGGTTGTGTGGGGTATTTGGCTTGTGTTTGGGATACTACTAAAAAGTCTCCTAAAGTAGAAGATGTGAATGTTGTTAAAGAGTTTCCTGATGTGTTCTCTTCTGAATATTCTATGCCTCCCGATAGAGAGATCGAGTTTGGTATTGACTTGATTCCAGGTACTACCCCCATATCTGAAGCACCTTATAGAATGGCTCCAGCTGAACTGAAAGAATTGAAGGTGCAATTGCAAGAGTTACTTGATCGGGGATTTATCCGTCCTAGTGTGTCACCGTGGGAGCTCCTGTATTGTTTGTTAAGAAGAAAGATGGGTCTTGAGACTATGCATCGACTACAGGAAGCTGAATCAGGTAACCGTAAAGAATAAGTATCCTCTACCTCACATTGATGACTTGTTTGATCAACTCCAAGGGTCAGTCGTCTTTTCAAAGCTTGACTTGAGGATGGGTACCATCAGTTAAAGATCTGTTCTGAGGATATTTCTAAGACTGCTTTCCGTAGTAGGTATGGTCATTACGAGTTTCTTATTATGCCTTTCGGGTTGACTAATGCTCCGGCTGTTTTCATGGATATGATGAATCGGGTTTTCAAGCCTTATCTTGACACCTTCGTGGTTGTATTTATTGATGACATTCTAGTGTATTCCAAGTCTAAGGAGGAGCACGAGCAACACTTGCGAATGGTTTTATCTGTTCTTCGTGAGAAGCAACTGTTTACGAAATTCAGTAAGTGTGCTTTTTGGCTCGATGAAGTGTCTTTTCTGGGGCACGTGGTTTCTAATAGAGGAATATCTGTAGATCCTTCCAAGATTGAAGCTATTGTGAATTGAAGAGGCCTGAATCAGTTACGGAGATTCGAAGTTTCTTGGGTCTAGCCGGGTATTATAGAAGATTTATCGAGGGGTTTTCTAAAATTGCTACTCCGTTGACTCAGTTGACTCGAAGAATGTACCGTATGTGTGGGATGGCAAGTGTCAAGCTAGCTTTGAAGAGTTGAAGAAGAAGCTGACTACAGCTCCTATCCTTGCGCTTCCTAATGGAAATGATGATTTGGTAATCTATAGCGATGCTTCTAAAGAAGCCTCGGGTGTGTGTTAATGCAAAATGGAAGGGTGATTGCGTATGCTTCAAGAAAGTTGACTCCGAGTGAGCAGAATTATCCTACCCATGACATGGAGTTAGCTGCGATTGTTTTTGCGTTGCACAAGTGGAAACACTATCTGTACGGAGCCAAATTTGAGATATTTACCGATCATCAAATTTTGAAGTACCTTTTCTCCCAAAAAGAGTTGAATAACAGGCAATAAGATGGATGGAGCTATTGAAGGATTATGATTGTACTATCTCTTATCACCCGGGTAAAGCAAATGTGGTAGCTGATGCCATTAGCCGGAAATCTTTTATGGCTTCATTGATGGTGCGTGAATGGAAGATGTTAGAGGATGCTCGAGATTGGGATCCTTGTGAGTCAAAGCATGGGGCTATTTTTGCGAGTATTCAAGTATTACCAGTTTTGATTCAACAAATAAAAGAAGCTCAGAAGGATGATCCGGAGTTGGTGAAAATCGTGGATAAAATCGAAGATGACAAATATGAGGATTTCTCTCTTAATTCCGAAGGAGTGTTAACCTTTAGAGGTCGGTTATGTGTGCCTTGCGTGGATGGGATTAACGCCAAGTTCTTGATGAGGGCCATAAGTCGAGGTATACTATTCATCCCGGGAGTACGAAAATGTATCAGAATTTGAAGCAACACTTTTGGTGGAATAATATGAAGAGAGATAGCGGATTATGTATCTAAATGTTTGACATGTCAACAAGTGAAAGCTGAACATCAAAGGCCTGCGGGGTTACTTCAACCGTTAGAGATTCCGGAATGGAAGTGGGAACATGTTACTATGGATTTCGTGACGGGATTACCTCGCACTCGAAGAAGGTTTGATGCAGTTTGGGTGGTTGTGGATAGATTGACCAAGTCTTCTCATTTCTACCTATTGAGATTAGCTACACGATGGAGAGGCTTGCAACCTTGTATATAAATGAGATTGTGAGATTGCACGGTGTTCCGGTGAGTATTGTGTCTGATCGTGACCCTAGATTTACATCTCGGTTTTGGCAAGCATTTCAGAAGACTTTGGGTTCAGAGTTGAAGTTCAGTACAGCTTTTCATCCCCAGACAGATGGGCAGTCAGAGAGGACTATTCAGATTCTCGAGGATATGTTGGAGCTTGCTCAGTTGATTTTTCAGATTCTTGGGATTCTCATTTACCTCTCGTGGAATTTGCCTATAATAACAGTTTTCAGTCAAGTATTGGGATGGCCCCGTATGAGCTTTGTATGGAGGAAATGTCGGTCTCCAATTTGTTGGGATGAAGTGGGAGAGGCAAAATTGGGGTATTGATATGGTGAACAAGTCAGTTGAGGAGGTTAAGCTTATCCGATATCGTTTGAGTACCGCTCAGAGTAGACAGAAAAGTTATGCCGATCACCGGAGGCGAGATCTCGAGTTTGAGAAAGGTGACTTTGTGTTTCTGAAGGTTTCACCTAAAGTGGGGATTCGAAGGTACGGGAAGAAAGGCAAGCTGGCACCGAGGTACATTGGTCCATTCGAGATTTTGAGTAGAGTTGGTGATAGAGCGTATCGTCTTGCGTTACCTCATTCTCTTGACAAGATCCATAATGTTTTTCATGTCTCGATGCTTCGGAAGAATGTGTATGATCCTTCTCATGTCTTGTCCGAGGTTCCCGAGGATATTGAACCGAGAGAATATGTCTTATGAGGAGCATCCGGTCCGAGTTATTGATTCAAAAGTTCAAGAGTTGCGAACTAAGAGTATTCCCCTGTTCGAGTGGTATGGAGGAATCATAATGTGAAGAGTCGACTTGGGAGCTTCGGGAGGAGATCGAGAGGAAGTACCCTTGTTGATTGAGGGTTGAGGTAAGCAATCCTAAAATTGGGTCGAATTTTCTTTTAGGGGGAGTGAGTGTAACGACCCAAAATCGTTTTATTTATTTTAATATTTATTTTATATTTTGATATTTTTATTAAAATTTTGTGTGCATTTTATGTGTTGCATCATCTTATATGAATTGCACATTTTATTTGACTATTTGTGTTAGTTAAAATGTTAGTAGTAAAGTTTATTTGGGGAGTTAGTTGAGTTAGTGGAATTATATGGGGGCTTTAGTGAAAGTGGGAGTTGAGGGGTTTAATTGTTAAAACTAAAACTTGGATGATTGATTTGAGAGAATTGGGTAACTCTTCTTCATATGACCTCTACTTCATTTCCCCTCCCCTGCGTTTTACCCTACACACTTTCATTCTTTCCCAAAATCTCCAATCCTCCATTGAAGAAGAAGATGCTAGGTAGGGTTCTTCATTTTTATTTTCCCTATTTTAATTTACTACTCCATTTTCAAATCTAATTATATATAAATGTTCAGGGTGTTGAATAGAGTATATCTACCGATCAATATTATTTTTCTTGACATCTTTTCCGGAAAATAGGTAAGTTACTAATCCCCCTTAAATGTTAAAATGGTCATAAGTATGCTTTATATGCTTTATACGTGATAAAACAATGTTTTGGTATTGTTTTATTTATACTTGTAATTTTGGGACAAAGGGAGTGGTATGAAAATAGTATTGTTGGGTGTTAGTATGGTTCTTAGCTGAGTTTTAGCCTTTGTGAAGTTGCACAAGTTAAGTGTTGCAAGTATTGGTGATTTTGGGGTTGTGAAACAAAAGGAGTGAACTTTGGTTAAGTTGATAGGCCTGCGGGTGATGTGGGCGCCGCCCAAAATTGGGCGTGCGGCCGCACACCTATCTGAAGGGTTTTGTTCTTGGGACAGAGCATTTTGGGCGGCCGCACAGCCCAGTTTGGGCGACCGCCCAGTTATCTGGAAAAAGTTAGAGTTTTCAAACTAAGGGGTTTAGAGGTCAATCTTGGTCTAGTTTTTGGGTAGTGTCCTAAAGTAGTTAGATGATTGTTGTGGATCACTAAAGTGGTAGAAGTGGTACCTTTGCGTACACAAGTGTTGTGAAATGTTAATGATTGATTATGGGAGCATTGTTGAACACTTTGTGATGTGTTGAATGATTCATCTTCTTGATGTGTTTGGCATGGTTCCCTACATTGGAATCATTGCCCCTGATTGTCGTTTAAGCAAGTATTTCTATGTGGTGCTTGCGTGTAAAGTCCAGCTGGTACTTTTGTGTGTGTTTGGCAGTGATAGGGATTATAATGGTCTCCGAGCCAAGTACATTATAAGGCTCCTATCATTGGTTTCCCATTTTAACCCCCTTCCTTAGGCCAAAGGTTGGGCACTTTGGGTTATGACTTTGTGTCATTTTCCCCCCGTTGTTGTTGTTGTTGTTTGGTTCCGGAACCCGTTTCAGCTCTTCGATGCTGCTCAGTTGATGCCTCTCAGATGGCTATGGTTTGGTTTGAGAACCTTGGCTCAGTATCCATGTATGAGTGTTCATTTCCGCTTTATGTGTTGCATGATGAGTTGGTTGTTATTTCCAACCGGTATGGGACGGTTGGCGATAGGGAGCCTCTCATATTCCGTGCTATGTGCTATATGATCATTTGTGACATTGTTCCTTTATGTTTATCATATTAGCATGTAATGTAGCTGCATTTTAGTAGCTTACTGAGATTTATTCTCACCCTTTATTTGTTTACCGTTTTAGATAAGAAGGAGCCCAGGGGATAGTTCACACACACAGGGAGGACGTCGAGGAGATCTTTGGGTAAGACATTTTGGGAATGTGGTGTAAGTAAAGGATACATTATGTAAATGTAATACCTTTTGGGTAGTATACTCGTGACTTAGTTTGTATCATCTCTTTTAGTAGATGTTCGTGTTGTAAATAAGTAAGTAAGTGAAGTGTGTAGCCAAGTGGCTTAGAATTTGGTTGTGAAAGTTTGTTTTGTGACTTGTAGTCACGTTTAGTAAATGTTGTTTGGTTATATAAGACTTTTTATGAAAGTATATTTCGAAAATTTTTCCCTAAAATGTTTTATGACGTCTTCCGTGCGTGTCCCGGACGTGGGGCCAAGTAGGACCACGGGTCGGGGCGCGACAAAGAGAATACAAGATTATATATGAATCTTTGCCACCAAAAAAATAGTACTACCTCTGTCCCTAAATGAGTGTCCAATTTTTTTTAAGAGACATCTGAAAATGTCAACTTTTTATTTAAAAAAAAATATATACTCACTCCGTCCCATTTGAAGCTTCATCATTTTGGTGATGACACGCAAATTATGGCAAGTGATGAGTGTAAAAAGGATTGTGAGAGGGAATAAGTTAGTGGGTATGACATGTGGGGCCTCCAATTTAAATATGTGAGAGGAGAAAGTTAGTGAGTATGACAAGTGGGCCCCATAATTTAAGTATGTGAGAGGAAGAAGTGAGTGGGTATGACAAGTGGGGCCTACATTTTTTACTATTTAAGGAAATGGTGAAGCTTTTAACGGGACACCCATTTGGGTAATTGGTGATGCTTCAAATGGGACGGAGGCAGTATTATTTTTTTTAAAAATATTTTTGCTTAAAAATTAGTATTATTTTCAAGAAATATTAATTATAGCAAATTTAAGATAATGTTAATTATTTGGAAAAAAGAAATAAATTTTTAGTACTTTATATTTAAAACTTTGCATTTTGACCCTTAAAAAGTAATAATCATTACAAACTAGTCCATTCGTTACATATTCTGTTAAATTTCTAACAATCATTAAGATCTGGGTGGCAATTTTAACATTGGGTACCAATCTGGGACAAATATTGTTTGAGGTGGCAAAGTGAGATTTAGTGTAGGGGGCTAAACATATTTTGGCTTAAATTGAGAAAGTCTGGATTCTCTTTACTCCAAACCAAGTGGGCCTACCCACCCTCTCTCCCCATCTCTTCTTTCTCGCTTTCAGAAATAGTCAGTCAGTAGTCAGTACACACACCAGGCCACTTGCTTCTTTAATTTTTTTCATTTATATTTGAATTGAAAATCTTGTCCACGCCAAATTAATTGTGTGCACTACACCACTACAGTATCTGTTTAAAAGTATAAATTTTCTTGATTATTATATACTCCTGTATACATATAATAATCAGGAGTTGGTTGTACGCATTGCGTAACTTCTGCTAATCAAAAGGAGAGAGAATAAGGGTTGGAATCACGAGAGATTCAGCAGCATACGTTTGTCTTGAAATTTCTTGATTTCAGTTTTTTGGTCGGTTTGAGCAAAAGGGTGTAGAATCTTTGGAATGGTGCTCGGCTAGCTCTTCTGATTGACTGATGATTTTGTATTATTCAGTATTTCTTGGATTCTAATATATTTAATAAGGCGGATTCTGGAAATCTTGTTGGATTTATTTAAATAGATATCATGTGGGTTGTTTTCTTTTTTGAAGTTTGGGGTTGATTTGATGTTTTGTGGCTTTAAGATTCTTTTAGGAGATGCTGCAGGACAAGTGAATGTGAAAAGGCCTCAACTAAGTTGAATGTGTTATTTTAGCATTGGGAGATATGAGGTTAGTTGTTCAAGCCACCCCTAATCCTTTCTTATTTACATCTCATTTATTTGTGTATCTTGGTATTGAGATTAGTGGTGTATTTAGTTTTTTATTTTTTCTGTTTATTTGTTTATTTGTTAATTTGAATTATCCCAAGGCATAGTTAGATGAGTGGAGACCAACACGAGTTTTTTCCTTCCTGCTATTGGAGTTTGTGTTCTTATTATACACAAATCATTGAGAAATTAAAAAGATTCTTGAAAGTAGGGGATTTGGATTTGAGAAAATCTTAGTGACTATGGGGATAAGAGTTGAATCTGGAGGTTTTGACCAAATGGGTATTGCTAGATCCAGAAATTTTCCATGTTGGTTTCAGTGGAAGATGAATATTTGAAGGTTGGTATTTCGCTTTGATGGGTTTTGCTCCTGATCTTTAGCTGTTTTATGTTTGTGGAGGTTTTGGTTTTAGATGGATTGAACCTAGTAGACTCCAATCAAGTGCAATGTTGAAATCGTTTGTATTTGGGATGTTGATTACTTCTCTGGTCGGAGCCACTTTGGCAGACGATGGGGGACTCACTCACTGTCACTGTGATGATGAAGGGTGGTGGAGCATTCATAGTATTCTCGAGTGTCAAAAAGTGAGTGATTTCTTGATTGCTCTTGCTTATTTTTCAATCCCGATTGAGTTGGTTTACTTTCTTAGCTGTTCGAATCTTCCATTCAAATGGGTAGTTGTTCAGTTTGTTGCTTTCATCGTTCTTTGTGGATTGACCCATTTACTCAATGGATGGACCTATTACGGGCCTCATTCTTTTCAGTTGATGATGGCACTTACCATTGCTAAGTTACTCACAGCTCTTGTCTCCTGTGCTACAGCAATCACCCTTTTGACTCTTATCCCTCTTGTTCTCAAACTGAAAGTCAGGGAGCTTTTCTTGACACAGAATGTGTTGGAGCTTGACCAGGAAATGGTGATGATGAAAAGGCAGAAAGAAGCAAGCTGGCATGTTCGAATGCTGACACAGGAGATACGTAAGTCATTAGATAAGCACAATATATTGTATACCACTCTGGTCGAGCTCTCCAAAACCTTGGATCTACAGAATTGTGCTGTTTGGATGCTCAACGAGACAAAAACAGAAATGAACCTGACCCATGGACTGAGAGCTAGTTCTTCAAATGATTGCCACCCTTCACTTCCCATAAATGACCCGGACGTATTAGAGATTACAAAGAACAAGGGAGTAAGAATCTTGAGGTCCAGTTCAGTGCTTGCAGCTGAAAGCAGTGGTGGATCAGGCGAATCAGGGGCTGTGGCTGCAATCAGAATGCCAATGCTTCGGGTCTCTAACTTCAAAGGGGGGACCCCTGAGTTGGTTGATACTTGCTATGCCATTTTAGTTTTAGTTCTTCCAAATACAAGTGAGAGAGATTGGAGTGTCGATGAAATGCAGATAGTCGAAGTGGTAGCCGATCAAGTGGCTGTGGCTCTCTCTCATGCTGCTGTTCTCGAAGAGTCTCAGCTGATGAGAGAGAAACTGGGTGAGCAGAATCGTGTACTGCAGCAGGCTAAGGAGAATGCTTTGATGGCAAGCCAAGCGAGGGTATCATTTCAGAAGGTGATGAGCCATGGGATGAGAAGGCCAATGCACTCAATATTGGGCTTACTTTCTATGTTCAAGGATGAGAACACAAGCTTCGATCAAGCTATTATTACTGACTCGATAGTGAAAACTAGCAGTGTACTCTCGACCTTAGTAAACGATGTGATGGACATATCAGCCAAAGATACTGGTAGGCTACCATTGGAAATAACGTCGTTTCAGCTGTATTCCATGATCAGGGAAGCTTCTTGCCTTGTAAAGTGTTTGTGTCTTTTTAAGGGCTTTGCTTTCGCAACAGATGTCGCGAGCTCATTGCCTAATCATTTGATGGGTGATGAAATTAGGACTTTTCAGGTTTTATTGCATATGGTTGGGCATCTTTTGAGTGTTTGTGAAGGAGGGTGGTCTTTCGTCTTTCGGGTTGCTTTGGAGAGTGGAAACGAGGCGAGGATTGATAATTACTGGGGAACGAGAAGGCAGACGACAAGTGATGAGTGTGTGAGCATAAAGTTTGAAATTGGAGTTAGTGATGGAGTTTGTCAGTCAGATGGGTCGGTTTCGGGCATACAGTTTGGTGGTAGGAGGCATAATAGCAGCAAAGGTAAGGAGGGCATGAGCTTCAGCATGTGCAAAAAGCTTGCACAGGTAAGAAACTCTTGTGAATTTGGTTTTTTGCTGTTCCTTGGTGGTGCTCCTTTGTATTCAATCACACCTCAGTAGTCAATATTCATGGATTTTATATTTCATGTTTGCCTTGTTAGATATCACATATACTTAGATTACATGTACAACACATTCCATACATAACTTCACTGAATTATACTAGTCTTCTTGCAGGAATCATTCAATTTATTAACTTTGTATTCTAGGACTCTCTCCGTCCCATAATAAATGTCGCACTTTCCTTTTTTTTTTGTCCGTCCCAAAATAAATGTCGCATTTCTAAATAAGGAAAGTGGCTTAGTCAATTTTACCATTGTACAAGCAATGTGCAAGCCAGTAAAGCACATTCTTTAAAAACCTTGACAAGTCAAATGAGACATTTCATGGGCGGAAAGAGTATTAGCATTTTGTCAATCGTAGTTTAAGACTGCACAGTTTTACTTATTAATGTGTTGATATGATCCAGAAACAACGATCTGATGAATATGCTTTTAGAGTTGGATCTCTTTTTTTTTTTTTTTTATTATCATCTTGACTTGTTTATTTTGGCTTAAAAATTGCAGATGATGCAAGGGAATATCTGGATGTCCTCAAATTCTGAAGGCCAAGTAAAAAGCATGAGCCTCATTCTCAAATTTCAAACCCAGCCTCCAATCAGAAAACCACCCTCATTTGATCTCATAAACTACCCCGAACAACCAAAATCCAACTCCATTTTCAGGGGCCTAAAAGTAATTCTAGCAGACGATGACGGAGTAAACAGAATGGTAACAAAGAAGCTTCTAGAAAAACTAGGATGCCAAGTGTCCACAGCTTCATCCGGTTTCGAGTGCCTGAGTTCTCTGGGGCCCACCTCAACCCCATTTCACGTCGTGCTTTTAGATCTTCACATGCCAGAAATGGACGGGTTTGAAGTGGCGACTAGAATAAGGAAATTTAGGAGCCGTAATAGACCTTTTATCATTGCGTTGACTGCGAGTGCGGAGGAGAATGTGTGGGAGAGATGTTTGCAGGTGGGAATGAACGGAGTTATAAGGAAACCCGTTGTCTTGCAAGGATTGGCTGATGAGATTCGAGCTGTTTTACAACGAGCAGGTGATAGATTATGAGTAGATACGAACACCATTTTACACACGTAAACACAAACTGTAACTCAGTCTATTTTTTTTTCTGTAACCATGGTTGGTTGTTATACAGCTTCGTTGTTGCAATTTTATAGAATGGAATAATGGATACAGACTTAATGGGCAATTTGAAAGCTATAGAATACAATCAACAACGGTTATGTTCATGTTTGGGTTTTGAGATACACGAACAAAGATCTTACTACATTGTAAGTGTTTCTGGTCATCTTCTTTATACAATTTGAAGTTTGTACGGTTCAAAAAGGAAAGTTAGTACTCCCTTCGTACTCAACAGCTTGTACCATTTTTTCTCCGGGAATTAAGGAGAGACCGACACAAGAATTAAGGAGAGAGTATTATATTTATTCAAAACTATTGTGAGCGTGCTCCAAAAAAAATAAAACTATTGTGAGCGCAAAAGTTGTTGTGAGTATGATGATTTGAGATGTGGTGCACAATTTAAATGTGTAAGTATGATGTGTGGTATGTGAATAATAAAGAATAAAAATTAAATAATTTAGAAAATTCTTTACGTTCCATCCAAAAAGATACCAATGTAGACGTGACCATTTTTCAACCGTAACCGGCTAACCGCCGGTTTTTAACCGGCCAACCGCCAACCATTCAACCGTCAACCGTCGGTTACACGGTTCGGTTAAGGTTAGGCCATTTAGTAACCCGTTAACCACCGGTTATAACCGGGAAGCTAACCGTCAATTCAACTGTCTATATTAACCGTCAGTTTCCTAACATTTTTGAGTTAGTTTTCAGAATTACAGTTTTTAAACAATTTCCGTTAGTTTTCTAAAAAAATTAGTGTTTTCCTTCATTTTCTGTTAGTTTTTTTTGACGATTTTCAGTTAGTTTTCTAACAAAACGACTGTTTTCTTTTTTTTTTTTAAATAAAAAAATCACATAACCGGATTAACCGGTTAACCGTAACCGGACATCACGGTTAGCCGGTTAGGTTACGGTTAGAACTTAACGGATTTCCTAACTAGCGGTTATAACCGTTAACCGACGGTTATAACCGGATGGTCACGTCTATACCAATGTAATCCAAAAATAACAGAAATGGCGTTCCACCCAAAAAGATACCGATGGAACACAAAAAAAAATGTGTGCAAATTGTTTTGAGACGGTGGGAGTATATTTTATTTTTTTGTATTACATATGAATTTTTTGAGCAATAATTTATGTTACTTTTGATTATCTTAATGAGAATCTAAACATTAGTATTGCTAAATTTTATAATGACGTACCAATAACAAGTTGCATATTTTTATTTGTGAGTGAGTAAGAGAGAGAAAATTGAACATTATAAATAAATAACGATAATTATGAAACGCTCGAAACGGAATAAGTTTGAGACGGAGGGAGAGAGTAATTAAAATGTTTGAAAAGTAAAAAATGAGATGGAATGGAGGGAGTATGTACTAACTAGTCTACGACCCGGATTCGTAAGAAATGAAATACCGGGTGACTCCGGTAAATTCTATATACAAGGCATACTACATACAAGGCACCAATAATGGCAAAACTACCCTTCGCGTGTCGTGTGCAAAAGGACGACTTGAAAGCTTCATGTCGTGTACTAATACACGAGATAAACCAATTGTATAAAATGTCCAGTCGTGTAAATTTATACGAAATATACTATACTATGTCACACAAACATACACGAAATGCATATGAATAGGTCGTGTAAGTTCATACGACATGTTGTCACACATGTCGTATTAAAGAACACGATATAAAGTCCTATGCTCGTGTATATTCATGCGACATGTCAAAAATGAAGGTGTTCTTCGATGATTTGCAACACGATGTTAATGATACGCATATGCTATGTTAAATTATTGAATTGTGTTGTTAATTGAGCAAAATTTGTACACTTAGACATGACAAGTAACAAACGTCATATTGGATCATACAATATCATATAACCTATCACATTTTAAGTGATACCACTTTATTTATAATCCCCTAACAAATGATTGTGGTGTTATGTTTCTAATCAAGATTGTATTTAAAGAGGTAATTAAACATGTTATAATGCATCATACAATATCATATATAACCTATCACATTTATTAGGTTAAAGTGATACCACTTTATTTATCAACTAACAAACGATGTTATGATGTGCATATACTATGTTAAATTAATGTATTATGGTGTTATATTTCTAATCAAGATTATATATAATGAGTTAATTATACATGTTATATAACGAGTTAAGTTGTTTCGATGATTTGCCAAACGAGGTTAATGATAAGTTGTACATTAGAGGAATACCACTTACTCAAGATTATATATTTGAAATTATCATATTTGTTAATCAAGATTATATGTTTCTTGTTATAATAAGTTGGAAAACAAACAATGATTACATATATGAATGAACCAACATCACACAATATCATATAACCTACCACATTTATTTATAATTAAATTTCTCTTTTTGATAAGGTGTTTCGTGTGGGCATACACGACATGTAGTAAGACATTTCGTATGAACTATACACGAGTTAAGACATTATATCTCGTGTATTGTTCATACGAGATCAATACCAGAAACAAAACCATTTCGTATAAATTTATACGAAATGTACCATAGTGTCTCGTGTATATACACACGAGATACACCCAGAACACTTAAACCCCCCATAAACCCTACCTCTAACACCCATTGTTAACACCCATGCACCAATACACGAGATACACCCAGAAAACTTAAACCCCCCATAAACCCTACCTCTAACACCATTGTTAACACCTATCAATTTATACCCATTATTATCATTAATTCTCAAATCATCTAACACCATATTATGGATTCTCCACAACATTCTCCAAGTCTTTATGATCATATTAATCTTGATCTTGTAGAATATATTTTTGAAGAAGAAGGTTTGCCACCAAATTCTTCACATCAAAATCAAAATCCAAGCTGCAATGAAGTAAGTTTTTAAAGTTATATTTGGTTTTATGATCAAAATCACAATAAAAATCCAATCTTGAAACTAAATTGTTTTTCAAGATTGGATTTTTAAATTATGATGTTACTTTATTTCGTGTAAGATCATACGAGTTATATTCTATGATGTCGTGTGTTCTTACACGAGTGGTAATGTACTAACTCGTATGAACTTATACGAGATATAGTGCGATTAGGTCGTGTAGGTTTACACGAGATGTGCAAAACAAGCTCGTATAAACATACACGAAATGACACGCCCCAAGTCCCGGGATTCCCTAATAGAACCTCGAACCTGGTGCGCGTAACTAACAAGAAACAAGAAACTAACGGGAAACAGGAACAATACCTGTTCAAAACAAAACTGACATGATATATATACTCAAGAGTAGGGAGCTAAGATAGCTCACACGAGTTCTAGACCAAGAAAATTAAAAACCAAACAAGGTTATATACAGCGGAAGACATGCCTAGCAAATAAGCTGGCATCAAGAACTATCTAAGGACAACAACTACTACCCCAATACAAGCCCAGAGTTTATTAACTCATACAAGATCGTCCTTACCAAAATTATAAAAGGACACTAACTTCAAACAAGAATATCCTGCTGAGTAAGTTCCCAGCTAAGTCGAGCCTCACTGCGTACTATCCCCTGCTTTCCTGGGGGGGGGAACAATTAAACAAATAAAGGGTGAGATAAATCTCAGTAAGCTATTAACATGCAACTATATGTCATGTTATCATGCAATACAAGTAGATACTCAACTAAACATATATTAAGTATTATCAAGTAACAAGTATAGGAGAGGCTAAGCCAACCCAACAAGTAATCAAGCTCAAGAAAGGTTCAGGCAACAAGTAGTCAAGTAGTGTGAGAGGCTAAACCAACTCACCAAGATGCACATAGGCCTATCACGCATTGTACCTGAATCCTTCCTTATTCCTACCAAGAATACCATTTGTTGTCGATGCTTTTCTAGCTGAGGACAACCAAGAACAAGAACAAGAACAAGAACTGTTGTGCAGTATATAAGAAGACCTGGTAACCAGTGTCATCCACAAGAACAAGATCCATGAGGTGAACAGGACAGGAGTTAGCATTCACTTAGGTCAGGCTTATTGCTCCAACCAAGGAAGCTATGCCCTTACTATGGCCGGTAGTAAGGGGTCAGGCGGAAATACATAGGGACCCGATTGTCACTTAAACCCCAGCTCTCGCGACAAGCGTGAACCTATATATTTCGAACAAGCAAGGAGAACCAGCTGGACTCACACAAGAATGCACAAGTAGATGTTTACTTGAACTACGAGAACAGAACTCAGTCCCTTATTAGTGGACTATTCTTTATGCACCATGTAATCATGTATCATGTGCTCACACGAATATGCACCATGTAATTATGTATCATGTGCTCATGAGAATACAAGTACCCATACGCAATTATTGCAAATACAAACCAAGATAACACTGGAACATAAGGTGTCCATGTAACACGATCAATCCAAGTAAGAGTCCATTAATAACAGACTTCAGTCAAGTAGTAGGGTATATCACTTTGTCACATGCCAAGTTTGCACGTACATATTCATATCACGTTTAACACATTAAAGTGTCTATCACGATACCCTTACTATCAAGTAGAGCCCAACACCTTAGACTCTAAACACGTAGTAGAATAGGTCACCTTGTACCTAGACACAGTCATACTTCACGTATATGTATCGTTAGTAATCGAATATATTTTCTAACACATATTGTGTTCTGTAGTTATTCTTATTACTTAAATCGTAATATTCACGATTATATGAATTATCTTCATATTACACTAGTCCCTATTTTCTTTAGGAACAATTTCAAGACATGATATCTTCTTTATATTTTATATACTTCATTGAGTATATACACGATTAAAACCAATCACTAGCACTTTAGTGTTTGTTCATAACACTTACAATACACACGTATCAAGTTCAAGTATGTAGTAGAGTTAATTATTCTCTATCTGGTTCCATATCCCAACTCTTTTGGTTATTCATACCATGTACCAATCAATCAAGAAGCCACATTCTATCAAGTAAATATATGCAAGATTTGCATATACACATCAAGACTCTTTCAAGTTTATTACCATACACCTATATTGGTGTCAAGGCACGTACAAGATTTTATAATCTTATATTCAAGTCTTAATCCAATTATTTGGATGTTCCAGTCATGTACGAGATTTTATTGTCTTATACTTCAAGTTACTGTCTCATCTTAAGACATTCAATACATATACAAGATCTTATCATCTTATATCCAAGTTCTCAATCCATTTCTTTGGATGATTAAACATGTACAAGAGTTAATTAACTTATACTTAAGTTATCAATCCAACTCTTTGGTTATTTAAGACAAGTACAAAATTTACTCATCTTATATTCACGTTTTAATTAAGAAGATGAGCTATACATCTCCCAATCAAGTTCACGATCCTATTCCTAGGATATTCAAGTTCAAGGCATAGCTTTAATGCCCTTAAGTTGTACAATCTTTAGATTCAAGACATGTAGAAGAGTCCTTACTCTTACACTCAAGTTCAAGTTCAGAAGATGAATTATACATCTTTCACGAATTATTTTCCAATCCTTTTCTTAGGACATTCAAGCTCTAGACATTAGTTGGTGTTCCTAAGGTACACAAACATTGACTTCAAGACACATAAAAGAGTTATTACTCTTATACTCAAGTTATCATTTAATTATGATTCAAGTCCACCTTTCATTTATTCACAAAGGGACTATTTTTCAGTACTAGAGTGTTCTACAACACTCATCTAGGCCATCGAGGGTAGTACCCTAAACCTAGACCAAGAATACTTCGAGTTCAAATTAAGTCAATACTATACAACTCATACTTATAAGTTCATAATCCCCTACACAGGATATTCAATCTCTAGTCATTGTTTTAATGCCCCTAAGGTGCACAATCATTGGCTTCAAGACAAGCATAACACATAAGTGCTTGTTCATAGCACTTTCAAGACATATAAAAGAGTTCTTCCTTTTATACTCAAGTTCTCATTTTAATTTAATGAGTAATCATGTTCAAGACTCACTTCTGATACTCCTAAGGTATCACAATACTTACTAGGACATCTTATCCTAAGGCTATATGCCTTAACAAGAGTTATTTCCAACTTATATAATCATTAAACAAGTTTTACAATTTTTCAGGACATATGGGCGGCCGCACAAAATGGTGTGGGCGGTCGCCCAAAATCAGGCTTTCCAAGAACAAAATACTTCAGATAGATGGGCGGTCGCCCAGCCCAAAATGGGCGGTCGCCCAAGGCCCAAAAATGCCAAAATCCGAATTCTTTCCTAGGTTAAATAATTTTCCGTCCCAAGCGTAGGAGTATAATTTTTATCAATATATTATCAAACCCAGGAGTATAATAACAAGCTTAAATCACTCATTTCAATTATACTTTCTTATTTCAACATAGACTTTTATACTTACAAATTCTCCGTCCCAAAAGTATAAGTACAATTTTATATTATACTAATATACCCATTTAGAGATACTTCCATTCATTTCCCCGTACCACAAATAATGGTACAATTTTTCTAATAATATTTAAATCAAGTTACTATTTTACCGTCTCACGAATAGGAGTGTAATTTTTCAATACTTTTTCAAGTTTCTTTTCCCAGGTGCAAGCTATTCCTTCATATTTAGCATACGAATACTCCCTTCGTCCCAATTTTACAAGTATCACAAAAATTTCTCAAAACACAATTTTAACAAGAACAAGTAGCGGGAATAACATATATGCAGGTTATTACAAGTAAGGGGGAGTCAATAACTTACCTAGTCAAAAATCAAGTTGACCCAAATTAATTTTGATCGGTCTGGAACGCTCTATTCAACGCCACGAATATTTATCCGGGACCGGAATCACGAACAGATGGATAATTAAGCTCGAGGAGTCGAGAATAGGGTAGAATTGGACTCCCTTCTATGGAACAGAGGAAAGAACGAGAAAGTTTGAGAAAGGAATTGCCTTTCTCAGGCAAACCAACATTATATACTTGGAACTTTCCAAGAATTGCAACTAGGCCCCTTAAGTTCTAACTTTGACAAAAAAGCTCCTAAACTTTCAACTTTAACATTTAACCACCTTAATTTTCTAAAGTAGTTAAATAATTAACTCAAATAAAATAGCATATAAATATGCTAGTCAAGAATTTAACAAATAAGTCAAATATTTAACGAGATTAAGGATGGGCGTTACATCCTCCCCACCTTAAAGAAAATTCGTCCTCGAATTTTTACTAGATTAAGATTATAACATATATAATCAGCGAAGAGAACTCAAGAACATCACGACTATGCACAGATACTCACAAATATTCTATACAATTTAGATGTATCAATTATAACATCAAAACACATAAAGTCAAGCAGACTCGATTAGTCAATCCACTATATTGGTGAAACTTGACATATCCACTAAAATAATAGAACTGGTCATATCCTCCAGATCACTGTAATACTGGTCAAATCCACTAGGAAATCTCAAATACTGAAGTCATGGTCATCCATCATTTTAATAATTAAAACTGACTTTACGTATATCAATCCATCAAGACAATCCATCAAAAGATGTAGCTCTCGGTGTCAAATAGTTAACAATGGAGCTGCCTTCGAAATTCATTCATGAATCTCTAACAAGACCACGAAATCTCAAGAACACACGTACCTTGGTTGTTTCCACTTATAGGTCAACACAGATACTCACTTTAACATAGATATATCCTCTATCAAGAAATTCTCAAGTTGAATCTTCAACTCGTTTAACTCAATCGATGTCAAGAACATTAATCCAGATGTCAGCACTGTATTCGCACTGTCACAACTCAAGATAATCCAAGTTTCTCATCAAGAATGGATACATCCATCTGGTTTGGTTTAGAAATTCCCTATCAATCACATAGGTTAAATACCCAGTACAATCTCAAGAACCCTTTCTAGACTTTCAATGCAGAACATAAAGGTTATGCATAAATCTATCATGCTCACATATATAGTCAAGCATACTAGCATAGAAATAATTACCATCTATTGTGGTAAACAAGAATGGCATAACATATAGAAAGCCAAATCATATCACGTAAGAGCCAAGCCATAACACGTATCACATCAATGTCCCATACCGGTGACACGACCAAATTAACATAGAACGTATAGGGTGTTATCACCCACACTTCTATCAAGCTCTTATTCATAACAATATCAAGCATGTAGTCTCTTACTAGAGAATACACTTCCACGTAATTCACGAGATAAGGACAAGCATGCATATATAACACGAAACAATGTCCACAAGACAAGATAGATACGCCTAAGTCTTTAAAGACTCGCGCTCTCGATTCTCAAACCATCTAATCCAATTGGATCAACACTATCAACACCAGTCCTATGCCTGGTATAACAACAAGTAACGAATCACTCGACGTCGGTAGCACGCCCAAGACTAACCCAACCTAGGCCATAGACCCTATCCAGACTTAGAGCTAAACCATAGCTCTGATACCACACTGACACGCCCCAAGTCCCGGGATTCCCTAATAGAACCTCGAACCTGGTGCGCGTAACTAACAAGAAACAAGAAACTAACGGGAAACAGGAACAATACCTGTTCAAAACAAAACTGACATGATATATATACTCAAGAGTAGGGAGCTAAGATAGCTCACACGAGTTCTAGACCAAGAAAATTAAAAACCAAACAAGGTTATATACAGCGGAAGACATGCCTAGCAAATAAGCTGGCATCAAGAACTATCTAAGGACAACAACTACTACCCCAATACAAGCCCAGAGTTTATTAACTCATACAAGATCGTCCTTACCAAAATTATAAAAGGACACTAACTTCAAACAAGAATATCCTGCTGAGTAAGTTCCCAGCTAAGTCGAGCCTCACTGCGTACTATCCCCTGCTTTCCTGGGGGGGGGGGGAACAATTAAACAAATAAAGGGTGAGATAAATCTCAGTAAGCTATTAACATGCAACTATATGTCATGTTATCATGCAATACAAGTAGATACTCAACTAAACATATATTAAGTATTATCAAGTAACAAGTATAGGAGAGGCTAAGCCAACCCAACAAGTAATCAAGCTCAAGAAAGGTTCAGGCAACAAGTAGTCAAGTAGTGTGAGAGGCTAAACCAACTCACCAAGATGCACATAGGCCTATCACGCATTGTACCTGAATCCTTCCTTATTCCTATCAAGAATACCATTTGTTGTCGATGCTTTTCTAGCTGAGGACAACCAAGAACAAGAACAAGAACAAGAACTGCTGTGCAGTATATAAGAAGACCTGGTAACCAGTGTCATCCACAAGAACAAGATCCATGAGGTGAACAGGACAGGAGTTAGCATTCACTTAGGTCAGGCTTATTGCTCCAACCAAGGAAGCTATGCCCTTACTATGGCCGGTAGTAAGGGTCAGGCGGAAATACATAGGGACCCGATTGTCACTTAAACCCCAGCTCTCGCGACAAGCGTGAACCTATATATTTCGAACAAGCAAGGAGAACCAGCTGGACTCACACAAGAATGCACAAGTAGATGTTTACTTGAACTACGAGAACAGAACTCAGTCCCTTATTAGTGGACTATTCTTTATGCACCATGTAATCATGTATCATGTGCTCACACGAATATGCACCATGTAATTATGTATCATGTGCTCATGAGAATACAAGTACCCATACGCAATTATTGCAAATACAAACCAAGATAACACTGGAACATAAGGTGTCCATGTAACACGATCAATCCAAGTAAGAGTCCATTATAACAGACTTCAGTCAAGTAGTAGGGTATATCACTTTGTCACATGCCAAGTTTGCACGTACATATTCATATCACGTTTAACACATTAAAGTGTCTATCACGATACCCTTACTATCAAGTAGAGCCCAACACCTTAGACTCTAAACACGTAGTAGAATAGGTCACCTTGTACCTAGACACAGTCATACTTCACGTATATGTATCGTTAGTAATCGAATATATTTCTAACACATATTGTGTTCTGTAGTTATTCTTATTACTTAAATCGTAATATTCACGATTATATGAATTATCTTCATATTACACTAGTCCCTATTTTCTTTAGGAACAATTTCAAGACATGATATCTTCTTTATATTTTATATACTTCATTGAGTATATACACGATTAAAACCAATCACTAGCACTTTAGTGTTTGTTCATAACACTTACAATACACACGTATCAAGTTCAAGTATGTAGTAGAGTTAATTATTCTCTATCTGGTTCCATATCCCAACTCTTTTGGTTATTCATACCATGTACCAATCAATCAAGAAGCCACATTCTATCAAGTAAATATATGCAAGATTTGCATATACACATCAAGACTCTTTCAAGTTTATTACCATACACCTATATTGGTGTCAAGGCACGTACAAGATTTTATAATCTTATATTCAAGTCTTAATCCAATTATTTGGATGTTCCAGTCATGTACGAGATTTTATTGTCTTATACTTCAAGTTACTGTCTCATCTTAAGACATTCAATACATATACAAGATCTTATCATCTTATATCCAAGTTCTCAATCCATTTCTTTGGATGATTAAACATGTACAAGAGTTAATTAACTTATACTTAAGTTATCAATCCAACTCTTTGGTTGTTTAAGACAAGTACAAAATTTACTCATCTTATATTCACGTTTTAATTAAGAAGATGAGCTATACATCTCCCAATCAAGTTCACGATCCTATTCCTAGGATATTCAAGTTCAAGGCATAGCTTTAATGCCCTTAAGTTGTACAATCTTTAGATTCAAGACACGTAGAAGAGTCCTTACTCTTACACTCAAGTTCAAGTTCAGAAGATGAATTATACATCTTTCACGAATTATTTTCCAATCCTTTTCTTAGGACATTCAAGCTCTAGACATTAGTTGGTGTTCCTAAGGTACACAAACATTGACTTCAAGACACATAAAAGAGTTATTACTCTTATACTCAAGTTATCATTTAATTATGATTCAAGTCCACCTTTCATTTATTCACAAAGGGACTATTTTTCAGTACTAGAGTGTTCTACAACACTCATCTAGGCCATCGAGGGTAGTACCCTAAACCTAGACCAAGAATACTTCGAGTTCAAATTAAGTCAATACTATACAACTCATACTTATAAGTTCATAATCCCCTACACAGGATATTCAATCTCTAGTCATTGTTTTAATGCCCCTAAGGTGCACAATCATTGGCTTCAAGACAAGCATAACACATAAGTGCTTGTTCATAGCACTTTCAAGACATATAAAAGAGTTCTTCCTTTTATACTCAAGTTCTCATTTTAATTTAATGAGTAATCATGTTCAAGACTCACTTCTGATACTCCTAAGGTATCACAATACTTACTAGGACATCTTATCCTAAGGCTATATGCCTTAACAAGAGTTATTTCCAACTTATATAATCATTAAACAAGTTTTACAATTTTTCAGGACATATGGGCGGCCGCACAAAATGGTGTGGGCGGTCGCCCAAAATCAGGCTTTCCAAGAACAAAATACTTCAGATAGATGGGCGGTCGCCCAGCCCAAAATGGGCGGTCGCCCAAGGCCCAAAAATGCCAAAATCCGAATTCTTTCCTAGGTTAAATAATTTTCCGTCCCAAGCGTAGGAGTATAATTTTTATCAATATATTATCAAACCCAGGAGTATAATAACAAGCTTAAATCACTCATTTCAATTATACTTTCTTATTTCAACATAGACTTTTATACTTACAAATTCTCCGTCCCAAAAGTATAAGTACAATTTTATATTATACTAATATACCCATTTAGAGATACTTCCATTCATTCCCCGTACCACAAATAATGGTACAATTTTTCTAATAATATTTAAATCAAGTTACTATTTTACCGTCTCACGAATAGGAGTGTAATTTTTCAATACTTTTTCAAGTTTCTTTTCCCAGGTGCAAGCTATTCCTTCATATTTAGCATACGAATACTCCCTTCGTCCCAATTTTACAAGTATCACAAAAATTTCTCAAAACACAATTTTAACAAGAACAAGTAGCGGGAATAACATATATGCAGGTTATTACAAGTAAGGGGGAGTCAATAACTTACCTAGTCAAAAATCAAGTTGACCCAAATTAATTTTGATCGGTCTGGAACGCTCTATTCAACGCCACGAATATTTATCCGGGACCGGAATCACGAACAGATGGATAATTAAGCTCGAGGAGTCGAGAATAGGGTAGAATTGGACTCCCTTCTATGGAACAGAGGAAAGAACGAGAAAGTTTGAGAAAGGAATTGCCTTTCTCAGGCAAACCAACATTATATACTTGGAACTTTCCAAGAATTGCAACTAGGCCCCTTAAGTTCTAACTTTGACAAAAAAGCTCCTAAACTTTCAACTTTGACATTTAACCACCTTAATTTTCTAAAGTAGTTAAATAATTAACTCAAATAAAATAGCATATAAATATGCTAGTCAAGAATTTAACAAATAAGTCATATATATCAGCGAAGAGAACTTACGAGATGGGCGTTACATCCTCCATTAACCATTCGTTACGATATTTTAAACATATATAGATTAAAGAGATATCAAGAGAGCACTCAATATCACACTCATGCATATATAGACATGCACAGATACTCACAAATATTCTATGCATCAATTATAACATCAAAACACATAAAGTCAAGCAGACTCGATTAGTCAATCCACTATATTGGTGAAACTTGACATATCCACTAAAATAATAGAACTGGTCATATCCTCCAGATCACTGTAATACTGGTCAAATCCACTAGGAAATCTCAAATACTGAAGTCATGGTCATCCATCATTTTAATAATTAAAACTGACTTTACGTATATCAATCCATCAAGACAATCCATCAAAAGATGTAGCTCTCGGTGTCAAATAGTTAACAATGGAGCTGCCTTCGAAATTCATTCATGAATCTCTAACAAGACCACGAAATCTCAAGAACACACGTACCTTGGTTGTTTCCACTTATAGGTCAACACAGATACTCACTTTAACATAGATATATCCTCTATCAAGAAATTCTCAAGTTGAATCTTCAACTCGTTTAACTCAATCGATGTCAAGAACATTAATCCAGATGTCAGCACTGTATTCGCACTGTCACAACTCAAGATAATCCAAGTTTCTCATCAAGAATGGATACATCCATCTGGTTTGGTTTAGAAATTCCCTATCAATCACATAGGTTAAATACCCAGTACAATCTCAAGAACCCTTTCTAGACTTTCAATGCAGAACATAAAGGTTATGCATAAATCTATCATGCTCACATATATAGTCAAGCATACTAGCATAGAAATAATTACCATCTATTGTGGTAAACAAGAATGGCATAACATATAGAAAGCCAAATCATATCACGTAAGAGCCAAGCCATAACACGTATCACATCAATGTCCCATACCGGTGACACGACCAAATTAACATAGAACGTATAGGGTGTTATCACCCACACTTCTATCAAGCTCTTATTCATAACAATATCAAGCATGTAGTCTCTTACTAGAGAATACACTTCCACGTAATTCACGAGATAAGGACAAGCATGCATATATAACACGAAACAATGTCCACAAGACAAGATAGATACGCCTAAGTCTTTAAAGACTCGCGCTCTCGATTCTCAAACCATCTAATCCAATTGGATCAACACTATCAACACCAGTCCTATGCCTGGTATAACAACAAGTAACGAAGCACTCGACGTCGGTAGCACGCCCAAGACTAACCCAACCTAGGCCATAGACCCTATCCAGACTTAGAGCTAAACCATAGCTCTGATACCACACTGACTCGCCCCAAGTCCCGGGATTCCCTAATAGAACCTCGAACCTGGTGCGCGTAACTAACAAGAAACAAGAAACTAACGGGAAACAGGAACAACACCTGTTCAAAACAAAACTGACATGATATATATACTCAAGAGTAGGGAGCTAAGATAGCTCACACGAGTTCTAGACCAAGAAAATTAAAAACCAAACAAGGTTATATACAGCGGAAGACATGCCTAGCAAATAAGCTGGCATCAAGAACTATCTAAGGACAACAACTACTACCCCAATACAAGCCCAGAGTTTATTAACTCATACAAGATCGTCCTTACCAAAATTATAAAAGGACACTAACTTCAAACAAGAATATCCTGCTGAGTAAGTTCCCAGCTAAGTCGAGCCTCACTGCGTACTACCCCCTGCTTTCCTGGGGGGGGGGGAAACAATTAAACAAATAAAGGGTGAGATAAATCTCAGTAAGCTATTAACATGCAACTATATGTCATGTTATCATGCAATACAAGTAGATACTCAACTAAACATATATTAAGTATCATCAAGTAACAAGTATAGGAGAGGCTAAGCCAACCCAACAAGTAATCAAGCTCAAGAAAGGTTCAGGTAACAAGTAGTCAAGTAGTGTGAGAGGCTAAACAACTCACCAAGATGCACATAGGCCTATCACGCATTGTACCTGAATCCTTCCTTATTCCTCCCAAGAATACCATTTGTTGTCGATGCTTTTCTAGCTGAGGACAACCAAGAACAAGAACAAGAACTGCTGTGCAGTATATAAGAAGACCTGGTAACCAGTGTCATCCACAAGAACAAGATCCATGAGGTGAACAGGACAGGAGTTAGCATTCACTTAGGTCAGGCTTATTGCTCCAACCAAGGAAGCTATGCCCTTACTATGGCCGGTAGTAAGGGGTCAGGCGGAAATACATAGGGACCCGATTGTCACTTAAACCCCAGCTCTCGCGACAAGCGTGAACCTATATATTTTCGAACAAGCAAGGAGAACCAGCTGGACTCACACAAGAATGCACAAGTAGATGTTTACTTGAACTACGAGAACAGAACTCAGTCCCTTATTAGTGGACTATTCTTTATGCACCATGTAATCATGTATCATGTGCTCACAAGAATATGCACCATGTAATTATGTATCATGTGCTCATGAGAATACAAGTACCCATACGCAATTATTGCAAATACAAACCAAGATAACACTGGAACATAAGGTGTCCATGTAACACGATCAATCCAAGTAAGAGTCCATTAATAACAGACTTCAGTCAAGTAGTAGGGTATATCACTTTGTCACATGCCAAGTTTGCACGTACATATTCATATCACGTTTAACACATTAAAGTGTCTATCACGATACCCTTACTATCAAGTAGAGCCCAACACCTTAGACTCTAAACACGTAGTAGAATAGGTCACCTTGTACCTAGACACAGTCATACTTCACGTATATGTATCGTTAGTAATCGAATACATTTTCTAACACATATTGTGTTTGTAGTTATTCTTATTACTTAAATCGTAATATTCACGATTATATGAATTATCTTCATATTACACTAGTCCCTATTTTCTTTAGGAACAATTTCAAGACAGATATCTTCTTTATATTTTATATACTTCATTGAGTATATACACGATTAAAACCAATCACTAGCACTTTAGTGTTTGTTCATAACACTTACAATACACACGTATCAAGTTCAAGTATGTAGTAGAGTTAATTATTCTCTATCTGGTTCCATATCCCAACTCTTTTGGTTATTCATACCATGTACCAATCAATCAAGAAGCCACATTCTATCAAGTAAATATATGCAAGATTTGCATATACACATCAAGACTCTTTCAAGTTTATTACCATACACCTATATTGGTGTCAAGGCACGTACAAGATTTTATAATCTTATATTCAAGTCTTAATCCAATTATTTGGATGTTCCAGTCATGTACGAGATTTTATTGTCTTATACTTCAAGTTACTGTCTCATCTTAAGACATTCAATACATATACAAGATCTTATCATCTTATATCCAAGTTCTCAATCCATTTTTGGATGATTAAACATGTACAAGAGTTAATTAACTTATACTTAAGTTATCAATCCAACTCTTTGGTTATTTAAGACAAGTACAAAATTTACTCATCTTATATTCACGTTTTAATTAAGAAGATGAGCTATACATCTCCCAATCAAGTTCACGATCCTATTCCTAGGATATTCAAGTTCAAGGCATAGCTTTAATGCCCTTAAGTTGTACAATCTTTAGATTCAAGACACGTAGAAGAGTCCTTACTCTTACACTCAAGTTCAAGTTCAGAAGATGAATTATACATCTTTCACGAATTATTTTCCAATCCTTTTCTTAGGACATTCAAGCTCTAGACATTAGTTGGTGTTCCTAAGGTACACAAACATTGACTTCAAGACACATAAAAGAGTTATTACTCTTATACTCAAGTTATCATTTAATTATGATTCAAGTCCACCTTTCATTTATTCACAAAGGGACTATTTTTCAGTACTAGAGTGTTCTACAACACTCATCTAGGCCATCGAGGGTAGTACCCTAAACCTAGACCAAGAATACTTCGAGTTCAAATTAAGTCAATACTATACAACTCATACTTATAAGTTCATAATCCCCTACACAGGATATTCAATCTCTAGTCATTGTTTTAATGCCCCTAAGGTGCACAATCATTGGCTTCAAGACAAGCATAACACATAAGTGCTTGTTCATAGCACTTTCAAGACATATAAAAGAGTTCTTCCTTTTATACTCAAGTTCTCATTTTAATTTAATGAGTAATCATGTTCAAGACTCACTTCTGATACTCCTAAGGTATCACAATACTTACTAGGACATCTTATCCTAAGGCTATATGCCTTAACAAGAGTTATTTCCAACTTATATAATCATTAAACAAGTTTTACAATTTTTCAGGACATATGGGCGGCCGCACAAAATGGTGTGGGCGGTCGCCCAAAATCAGACTTTCCAAGAACAAAATACTTCAGATAGATGGGCGGTCGCCCAGCCCAAAATGGGCGGTCGCCCAAGGCCCAAAAATGCCAAAATCCGAATTCTTTCCCAGGTTAAATAATTTTCCGTCCCAAGCGTAGGAGTATAATTTTTATCAATATATTATCAAACCCAGGAGTATAATAACAAGCTTAAATCACTCATTTCAATTATACTTTCTTATTTCAACATAGACTTTTATACTTACAAATTCTCCGTCCCAAAAGTATAAGTACAATTTTATATTATACTAATATACCCATTTAGAGATACTTCCATTCATTTCCCCGTACCACAAATAATGGTACAATTTTTCTAATAATATTTAAATCAAGTTACTATTTTACCGTCTCACGAATAGGAGTGTAATTTTTCAATACTTTTTCAAGTTTCTTTTCCCAGGTGCAAGCTATTCCTTCATATTTAGCATACGAATACTCCCTTCGTCCCAATTTTACAAGTATCACAAAAATTTCTCAAAACACAATTTTAACAAGAACAAGTAGCGGGAATAACATATATGCAGGTTATTACAAGTAAGGGGGAGTCAATAACTTACCTAGTCAAAAATCAAGTTGACCCAAATTAATTTTGATCGGTCTGGAACGCTCTATTCAACGCCACGAATATTTATCCGGGACCGGAATCACGAACAGATGGATAATTAAGCTCGAGGAGTCGAGAATAGGGTAGAATTGGACTCCCTTCTATGGAACAGAGGAAAGAACGAGAAAGTTTGAGAAAGGAATTGCCTTTCTCAGGCAAACCAACATTATATACTTGGAACTTTCCAAGAATTGCAACTAGGCCCCTTAAGTTCTAACTTTGACAAAAAAGCTCCTAAACTTTCAACTTTGACATTTAACCACCTTAATTTTCTAAAGTAGTTAAATAATTAACTCAAATAAAATAGCATATAAATATGCTAGTCAAGAATTTAACAAATAAGTCAAATATTTAACGAGATTAAGGATGGGCGTTACACGAAATGGTTCTTAAATTTCGTGTAAACGTACACGAAATGTCTTACTGCCTGTTTTTTATTTGCAATTTTCTAATTGATGGTAATACAATTTGTAGGGACCGGATGTCAGTGATCAATTCGATACATCCCTATTATTTTCAAATAGGGATGAGCTTCTTAAACACGTACGGGATATCGCGGCCCGTCAAAATATAACCCTTTCTATAGGAGATTCGAGGAAGACAAGTAGCAAGATCCTAGGCTACGCGAAGATTGTATGCCATTTTGGTGGCAAGTACAGGTCCGGAAAAACTAAGGATGTGAGGTTGACTAGTACGAAGAAGATTGGGTGCAATTTTAAAATCCGGGCCAAAGAAAGGGGTGATGGGTTATGGGGTTACGTTGTGAAGCATGGTTCTCATAATCATGACTTTCCAACGTATCCCGAAGGTCATCCGTTGGGTAAATTGACAAATTCTGATGTCGCGGGAGTCACCCAATCCGAAATCAGCTTCAAACACTACACCATCTAGCCCTACTACTCCCACATCTCTTCCACCACTAGCTGCTTCAGGTCGTGGGAGAGGTCGAGGTTGAGGACGGGGACGAGTACGGGGACGGGGACGGGGTCGGGGTCATGGAAATGACAAGTCAATGATATACATTCTTCTGCGTATAGGATGTTGCTTACCCCTCTCATTGTCCCATTTATTGATGGCTTCACAGATGTGGTGGGTGATGGAAATTGTGGATATAGAGCAGTAGCAGCGCAAATATACGGCACTGAGGAGATGTGGCAAAGAGTGCGCTCAGATTGTGCCAATGAGCTGCTTATCGCCGCGAGCTTTATGATAGAGTTATGTCTTTGAGAGATATGGACGAGCTCTATCTTCGCATTGCTCACTATGCCTCCCCTTGTTCGGAATATTATCATATGATACTCCCAGAGCTAGGGCACATCATTGCCACGGTGTATAATGTGGTGTTCGTCTCGTACTCGCAAACCGCTGGCTTCACATCCCTACCAGTGACTGTACCACAAGGACAAGGACCACCCACAGACACACTTGTGTTGGGACATGTGAGAAACCATTTTATATTGGTATGATACTTTAATTCGTTATATTTAACTATCTTATTTAAATTCGTTATATTTAACTATCTTTTTTAAATTTGTTATATTTGACTATTTTATTACTTTTGCAGCTGCACATGTCATATAGTGATTACCCGATACCATCAGTAGCACTATTTTGGGTGGATTGACGTGATCCAAGCGCAAGTAACCTGATCATGCCATACAGAACTCGGATAGAAACATTCAACCGACTCTCAATTACGGCGAACGAAGCACGAATTGCAGGAAATAGGCCATAGTTTATGTGTATAGTGTATTGATTTTTGAATCATCCAGTTTGTATGAAGTTTTGTTTTGTTTGGATGTTAGGGTGTATGAATTATGCATACTTGGTTTTGTTTTGTTTGGATGTTAGGGTGTATGAATTTAGTTGACTTTAGTATGAAATTCTGGGATAGTTATTGAAATTCTGGGTATGTTTCTGTTTCTTTTCAGTTTCTGTTTTTTTTCAGTACAGAGGACCATCTCGTGTTCTTATACACGAGATGATATTACGCATCTCGTATTAAAACACACGACATATCATCATTAATGTCGTGTGTGTTCATACGACAAGAATGAGACACGTCGTGTGTTTTAATACGCGATGCGTAATACCATCTCGTGTATAAGCACACGAGATGGTCCCTGTACTGAAAAAAAAAAAACAGAAACTGAAAAGAAACAGAAACATACACAGAATTTCAATAACTATCCCAGAATTTCATTAACATATCCCAAAGTGCCAAACATCAAAAGTTTACAAACCAGAATTACAATGTATCATAAATTTACAACCTCCGTCCCAAAAACAAAAGTACTAAAACTACAAACCAAAGTGCCAAAATCCAGAATTTCAATGTATCATACATCATCATAAACTACCAACCAGAATTACAAATCATCTACGACAAAAAATCAGTCACGAATCCATATCCCTGGGGAATACTCCTCTCCAACCTGAAATTAAAGATTACAAATCATAAATTTACAACCTCCGTCCCAAAACAAAAGTACTAAAACAATACAAATCAGAAACTGAAACATAAGAATGGAAATGTGATAATAAAAATGGAAATAGTACCTAAAGGGGACCTCCTAATAGCTCGTGCACCTATCTAATCTCATCTACGACATCCGCGGGTATCCTGTCATCCGTGAGCATCGCAAGTAGTCTATCTCGTGCCTCTACAACCCTAGGCGGAGGTGGAACGTTAACTAGGCCATCATGATTCGGATTAGTAATCCGAACATGAGTCCTAGCCAGAAACCACGGCATATACTGAGATGTCACAGGATCAGATGCACTCACGGATGGCCCCCATCGACGCTCTACATTGAACTCCCCCATGGCGTCCTCTAACCACTCCTCCCAGAGATCATCACGTGCTCCATACGACTTCTTGTACCCCTTTTGACCAGCCATCAACGAACAATCACGGGCGGGTGACAAGGGGTCTATGGGGATTTTCTGCTGGATCCCGAACTGCCGGGTAACACGGTCAGGCATATACGCTTCGGTGATATCCTGGAAGCGTATAACCCCTCGAAAGTATGAGACCGACAAAAGCGCCTCTAGGGTGGTACCGTAGGGAGTCCAACAAACCTAAAAATGAATTTGTTAGACAACGTCAACAGAATATTCCCTCCGTCCCAGTGGAAGTGGCACTGGTGCTAACTTTGACCAATAACATATTATTGGTCAAAGTTAGCACTAGTGCCACTTTCACTGGGACGGAGGGAGTATAACAATTTGTAAAACTTTAAATATAACTAACTCACCCTATCAACCGTCATCGTGTCCAGGGTGTACCGGAACTTCAATAGATGGGGCATTTCCCTTCCGGCCGTATCAGTACGTACCCATCTACGAGCTCTCGGCTGACCCTCCGTCCATGACGGGTCAATATCTCTCCGGAAAACTGGAAAGTACTCGTATATCCACGCCTGCAAATGTATGAAATAAATAAGTAAACATTGTTATAACAATAAATACATGTTGTAATTATTAAAGGAATGTTAAATATTACCTCTAGAAGACTCAAACAACCACCAATCTGCTTGCATCCATATCTAGACGCCTTCCCCAACTCCCGGTATATGTATGCCAACGCAGCTGTCCCCCAGGAGAGACCCCCCACTCTATCAATATCCACGCACAATGAAAGGTAGGCTGAGGGCATCTTATCCTGAGTCTTGTCCACGAACAGCGTGGAGCCCAAGAGGAACATGATGTACGTGGAAGCACTCTCGTCGTCGGTCATGTCGGAAGGGGTCTCAAAGCAACGGCGGAGGCCATCTAAAGAGTAGGTCGTGCCCTTCTCACAGCCTCTAAGGCGTGTCCTGATACCGGCTAGGTTAGGCTCTGGATCCGCCTTCTTAACAGGGGCACCTAAACAGTTGATACCTATAAATTGAAAATGAAATAATTTATGAAATTGATAAAATTTATGAAATTGATAAAAAATATACAACAAACAAGAATATACCTAGGATATGAGTGACGTCATGCATAGTGATCGTCATCTCCCCCCACGGCATGTGGAAGGTGTTACTCTCGGGAGACCACCGTTCCACAAACGCCGTTAGGAGCGCCATGCTAGGTCGGCGAATGGTAGCATCATGTAGACAATGGAGGCCCGTACCCTCAACACGAGCCCACCAAGCTCTATCAGCCTCCGGTAAAGCAGCAGGCGAGAACCTGTTGATTCAAAACAAAACATAATAATTAATACTCCCTCTGTTCCAGAAAAACAGTCCCATTTTTTTTTTGTGAACAAAAAGTCAAAATGAGACTGTTTTTCTGGAATAGAGGAGGTTTAAACACTAACAACAAATAATAAAACTATTTAATAAACAAATCATATACTTACTTATCTAGAATCTGCTGCCTGGTTTGGCGCTTCAACACCGGCTCACAAGTGGTGGTGTCCCAGATCTTACGGGCTCGGTGATGACCAAACCCGTACAACAACTCAATCACCTCCGGGCCGCCACCAGGGTTACTCTTAAGCTCCCACTCTTCATCCTTAGCCTATTTCCCCTTTCTAGCCCGCCTCTTGCGAGGTCTCAAAGCTAAACTCTCCTCCGCCTCCTCCTCCTCCATCATCATCATCATCACCAGATCGGTGTGCCTCATGCACAAATGCACCTTCGGAACGAGTACCAGAAGATGACTCCTCCTCCGACCCTCTGAGCCCGTCTCCTCACTATCCGTCTCATCATCCTGAGCCTGCTCAATCACGACATTCTTGTCGTGCCTCATTTTGGTACGTGCATCTCCTCTAACTGCAGCTGCCTCCTCGGCCTTCCTCTTTCTATTAGAGGCAGTCGCAGGTTTACGTCCCTACAAAAAATTAAATAAGAGATAATAAATAAGCAACAATTCTAGTTGAAATATTTCGTGTATTAGCACACGAAATGTAAAGTGATGAATCAGTTTACATTTCGTGTCCTAATACACGAAATGTTGAGTGGATTTCGTGTATATGTACACGAGATGCTTCCCTCATCTCGTGTATTATAACACGAAATGTAAAGTGATGAATCGTTTTACAATTCGTGTGAAAATACACGATATGAGGACAATCAGCTCGTGTACATATACACGAAATGCACTCAACATTTCGTGTATTAGGACACGAAATGTAAACTGATTCATCACTTTACATTTCGTGTGCTAATACACGAAATGTTGACAAGTATCTCGTGTGTGTTCATACGAAACACACCCCGACATTTCAAATTTTATACCCATCAATTCGTATCCAATTCAAACAAAAAACCCCAATTTAAGTTACGAAATCACAATTAGAACCATTTAGGATAGGTTTAAACTACACTTAAGCGTTATATAATTGATTTTAGGCATAAATGTAAAGTTGGGTTTTCAAATTGAAAGTTAGGTTTAGAAATTAGGATTACTTTTGGAGCGGCGGTAGAAGAGGCGGCTCCGGACTTTCCATCGGTGATAGGGAGCTTGTTTGTCTTCATTTGTGGTTGTGTATGGTGGTGGTGTTGTGGTGGTCGGTTGATTTTCACCATTGAGAGAGAGAGTTTCACCGTCGTTGAGAGAGAGAGAGAAGAACCGCTGTTTGAATGGGGGAGGGGGGGAAGGATTTTTTTTTTTTAGTATATATATAAGGGTATTTTGGTCATTTACGCGGGCCTTATAAACTTTATGCCTTGTATACAGTAGTACCCGGTGACTCCATAATAGAGTCAAAATTGCGGCCTCCGGCGCCGGTCCGAGCTAGGATGAAGAATGAGGACGAAAAAGAAACAGAGTACCACTCAAAGGATTTTGAATGGGATGAACTCCGGCAAGACATCGAGAACGATCCTTCCCTCGCCTATCACTTCCTCCCCGTTGATGACTCCTCATCCTCTCCGTCGTCCACCCTAGATTCTCAGGCATGGTCTCAGTTTCACACTCGTCACTCCACCGGCAAATTCTTCAAGGTACAACACCAGCACCCGATTCTATAAACTTTGAGCGCCTGTATATTTTTTTATTTTATTTTTACTTCGTTCAAGTACGTGTCATTTCATTTGTTTGATTAATCGTTTCTGTGGTACATTGTGTTACGTTGAAGGGTTAAGGTCTACCTTGACTTTTCAAGTTATAGTCTATTACTGACTGATTTCATATTTTTGGATTTATTGTGTTCTTGGTGTTGGCCTAGCGTTGCTGGGTTACCAAAATAATCGAAACTGCAGGTCAAAACAATGAAAAAGAATACCAAAACAATGAAAAAGAATACCTTGTGAACAATTGAAAAAAGTGACACGAAATTCTTGTTTTGAATCATTTGGAACGCTTAATAAATAATAAAACTGTGTATAATACTCGTCCTCAGTTGCAATTTGGTTGACATAGAAACTTTTTGACCGGTGTATGAAAACAAATAAGTTTGGGGTTCGTGTGTTAGTAGGTATAGTGTTGAATGGAGGCCGACTAGTTCTCGATTTGGTGATCTTTTGTTTTGTTATTGCCTATTTTTCCTTTGTTTTTCCCCACCTTAGGCTTACAATACAAGCTAAATGAAGTCCCACAACGATTCTCAATTCTGTGTGTCCTACATTAGTTGAGAGTGACATGATCTATACTCATATGGAGTTCTTAAAAGTCACAATTTTCATTTTTTTACTAGAAGTGAGCAAGTGTTACGATTCCAGATATGAAAGGGCATTGCGTTGTGATAAAATTATGGCGTAAATGCTACTATGATGAAAAAGGTATGGTTGAATGCAAAACACCATATAGGGGTCGAACAAACGTACAGTGGGAACTTTAATGTTTTAATACCAGGAAGCAGCAGTAACTTTATTTGTCTCCAATCTCCCATTTTCCTTTATTCATTGTCTCTCTCCTTAGTCTTTCTGAGAAACACGGGCCAGTTTATCACAACAACAACAACAACAACATTACCCCAGTGCCGCAAAGGCTCCCACCTATGGTGGGGACGGGCCAGTTTATCACATGCAACGAAAAATTGAGGGGAGTCAATCTGGTGTTTTCAACTTATGGGGTTAGATGTTGGAGAAGAGGGTCAATCATAGGGGCTAATGAAGGTGAACAAGGTTTGGTTTGACATGTCAAAGGCTATAGCCTAGATGTGTCAAAATCCAAGAAGAAGAATAAGAGAACATAATGGTAGATGCTTCAATAGACAACCAGTCCTGTATCCCATCAGCGACTTCAGCTGCCAAATACACATGATTTTGGTGGAGTTCTATAAAAATCTTATAGGCCATCTATAGTCATATCATGCCCAACGGCCTACTGCTATTTTCATTTGCATAAATTCTTGACATTACCAGTATACGCTAGGTAGTTGCTAGTGAAACTCAGAAATATCTCATTGTCTCTCTTCTCCCTTTTGTAATTTCTTATTATGATGGATTTCCCATTCATCTCTTAGTCCTCCATCCCTATTAATTTAGTTCGTCTTTTCTGTTAAAGAGAGAGAGAGAGAGAGTGATAATGAAAAACAAGAAAAAGTATAGAAAAATCTTTTAAATGTAAATGTCAAAGCTCGCAAACTTAACATACATTTCTGGTTCTTTTTCGTTTCCGTAATCTTCTTAAGAATGATTGAAACTTAGAAGTTTCTGGTATCTAAGATCCCTTAGTGGTCAATGAAAAAAGCCTTTGAGAAAAATAGGTTCTTACAGTTTGTCAAAGTACATATGTATGGACAAAGCACTTGAGAAGCCATTCTCATTCGTTATGGTTGTTTAAGAAAAGGCTGATTAGTTCGTTGAGCATTAAACTTGTTTCAGTTTGATTATTTAATTCCACATGTTGAAAAGGGAGAAATTGGATATTGTAACTTAAAAGCCTTACCACTAGGTTTGCATGACCATTGGTTTCATGCCTAGTGAGTGAAAGGTGGAGCGGAGGGAGTGAGCCTGAAGGGCACTTTGTACAAATGAAGCCTTATGAATGTGGGACTCTAAAAATAATTTAGTTGGTTGCTGTCATTTTTCATTTTTTTTTTCATATCTTCATTGACAAATCTATATGGCGATTCATGTTATCTGACCAAAATCATTTTGGGATAAGGCTTAATTGTTGCTGTTTATTGCAAATCATCTTTCATTTGTCTGGAGGAGGTAGGGTACTTAGTTCTTTAGGAGGATTTAGTTCCAATGGTGCTTTGGTAATATTAAATTCTCTTCATCATAATTGTGAGAAACCAAAGAGAAGACATGGAGAACAGTTGGATTCATTTGTTAGACCTTAATTTAACAGCTACGTCTTTCTCTTTATTTCGTATTTTTTATTTATTTTGTTTAAATTTTTGCATATGCTCTAATTTTGTTAGCTTAAAAATGGAAAGGTAGAGAAGAGAATAGATAACACCGGACATTTTGTTGGTGCAGTTTTACGAATTTCGATTGAATCTCATTCGTAGTTTCATCATTCATTTTGAATCTTTCTTCAACTGTTGATCTGCCATGTTGCTCGACTGGATGCAGGAAAGACGCTATTTGTTGAAAGAATTTCCAGAACTAGCTTATTGTGATGAATACTCCAAGGTATTGGAGGTGGGATGTGGTAATGGCAGTACTGCTCTGCCTATATTACGGTAATCGGAAAGACATGCTTTATTATTCACTTCCTTTCAATTATGAAATTATGTGGAATTTATTGAATTTTAACTCTTTTGGTTTTTTTTTTTTTTTTTTTTTTTTTTTTTTTTTTAAGAAAAGTTTCCTTTTATTGATATACATCTTTATCACTCTACAAGAGTCCCTCTTTCTTGCGAGAAAAAAACATACTCATTCAATTCAATGAATATTAATAATCTGTGAATAATGTGAGAACCCTTTTCTAAAACCCGGCGGTCTTGGATAAAAATGACAATTTCTAACTTGAGTACGTAGGAAAATAAAGCAAGAGTCGGCACTTCTTTTTATAAGGATGGATGAAAACCCGAGATATGTGTCCAGATGACTCTGTAAACTACTGTTCCTTTTATCTCCTCTTTTTTGTTTTTGGGATAATTGGCTAGTTTGTCTTTGAGGATTGTCTACAAGGCAGACACCAGGCTTTCTTTAATTTCTTTTTCATGCGCTTCTTTCTAAAGTTTCCTATACTTATCTTTTGTTATAACTGAATTTCTACATTTTGTTATAATCGAATTTTTACGTTTTGTACAAGATCTCCATTGTACTAATATTTTTCTTAGTTGCCTTTCATCCGATTGGAGAGCATGCATTCTTTCTTGTATTGTAGTGCCAAAGAGAGCATCCTCGTATATGCTTGCGATTGCAGCTCGGAAGCTCTTGAGAGGGCTACAGATGTTATACATGGTGCAAACATTATCTCATCTACAAGTCGTTTCCGCCCATTCTGTTGTGATTTTTCAACATGTGGATTTCCGGAGTGGCTAATTTGTGATTCTTGCCAAGGAACATGTATACAAAAGCTGCATCTCTGCAATTCAGGTGGGAATTCAATTTCTTTTTAGTTGTTTATCTTCTACAAGTATTAATCTGTACTAGATGAAGTATGAAATTTGGGTTTCTGTTTGGTTTTTCAGATGCTAACAAGAATTTGGGAGACCTTACTAAAGTAAGTTCATCAGATGAAAGTAAATGCTGCATTGGTGGAGTCGACTTTGTTACCTTGGTATGTGCTGTTTCCCATTTCAAGGATATTATTATGTTGTTCCGATATACTTTTTTTTGGCTAGGAAATAAATGTCATGAGTAGAGTATGAACTGGTTCACATCTGCCTTCTGCTTGAATCAGATTTATTTTTCTTGTCATGTGATTGTACCAAATAGCTGTCTTAAGGTGATCTTCTCCTTTGGTGTAGGAATTCTTATTTATTCATCTATTTATATATGAAGCCATTTGTCTATGCTATCTATTACTCCCTCTGTCCCGGAAAGATAAGTCTCATTTACCATTTTATAGGTCCCATAAAGATAGTCCTATCTCCATAATTGAGGGGTTGAAGTCATTAAACTTTCATAATTGTCCTTGTGATGACTAAGGATGACAGGTGAGAAAGAGATAGGTTGAGGGGAGGATGAAAGAGAAAGGAAGAAGAGAGGAGGATAGGTATGGAAATGAGATTATGTTATTAATATGTTTGAATAGTCAAAGGGGACTAACATTATGGGATGGAGGGAGTATTACATTACTACGTCCGTCCCAAAATGAATATCATATTTGACTTTCTTGATTGAACTTTGACCTAAATGCTATGAAGTCTCAACGATCTTCATGAGATTTTAAACATTTATATCGATACACTATTAAGGATACTATTAATAACAATTTTTATAATTGCATGAAGATTGTTAGTATTTCATACTCTCTCCGTCTCATTTTGTTTGGCCACATTTGACTTTTGATGGTCAATACTAGTGGAATTTGACCAAACACTAATGTCAATTTAACCATTCTAATGATATTCTACAAGATGTTATTAATAAATCACTTAGTGACATACTAATAAAAAGATTTAGAATTTCATTAGGATGATTAGCTTGACATTAGTGTTTGGTCAAAGTTCATTTGTGTTTACCATCAAAAGTCAAATGTGGCCAAACAAAATGAGACGGAGGGAGTACAATTTTGGTCTGAGTTCATTCAAGCTAACCCCAAAAAACTTGAAGTATGACATTAGTTTTTGGACGGAGGGAGCATTTTATATTTTTCGTTCTTTCTTCTTTTATCCGGAGAAAGAGGAAATAAAATCTGCGCTTCATTATGCTTATGATGTTACACTAGTAGTTTGTATTAGTGTGTAATAACATGAAGCATAGCGTTGATCAGAATCAGAAGGATGAAGTCGAAGGCCCTGATTTATAGTTTTAGACATTAATGTCTGCTGGGCACATATGAGAATAGTTGACTTTGTGCCTATTTTTGCTTGATTATTCCAGTTATTTATCTATAATTGAAGCATAGGTGGTTTCCTGATATCAAAAACTTCAATTCAGCTTTCTTTCAATTGCTAGATATTCACACTATCAGCGGTACCGCTCCACAGGATGCCTAGAGCTATTGCAGAGTGCTTTTCTGTCTTGAAGCCTGGTGGCCTGCTCTTCTTCAGGGATTATGGTAATAGCCTAAGAAAATTATACTCGATTTTACATAGTAGGTAAATATAAAGGTCACACTTATTTATGCATGGAAATTGTGCTTAAATAGAAAAAACCGCCAGAATCCATCAGCTCTATGATATATACTCCCTCCGTCCCAAAGTGATCTTACACCTTTTTGGCCGTTATTACGAAGGATTGTTGAGCGATAATTTTAGGTTGATTTAATTATACTAATGAAAATCTAAAACTTGTTATTGAGTCATCAACAATACTATAAAAAATAAGTTTTAGATTTTCATTAGAATAATTAAATCAACCTAAAATTATTGCTCAAAGTTCATTCGTACTAACGGTGGAAAAAGTGTGAAGATCATTTTGAGACGGAGGGAGTATAATCCATCATCTACTTTTTTTTGAAGTATGATAATTTTGAAAGATTCCGAACTGAAATTTTGAAATGACACTTTTGTTTTGTTCTGAAATTGAAGGAGAGTGAAATTTTCAGAAGTTGATAATGTGTACTCCCTCAGTCCCATTTTAAGAGTCAAAAATTTCCTAAAAGGGCGTCTCATTTTAAGAGTCAAAATCCTAAACTGGAAAGTGGGTCCTACATGTCATACTCACAACAATTATCCACCAACTCTTCTCTACCCAACTTTCTCTCTCCTACCCAACTATCAACACTCACAACACATCAACTTTTCCTTAATTCTTGAACCCACTCATTTTTTGACTCTTAAAATGGGACGGAGGGAGTATAAGTATACCACCCCCCCCCCCTTCTTTTTAAAACTGCACTCATTTCCTTTTTGGATGTCCTATCAGAAATTGCACCAACCAAAAAGGGAAAGTTTCTACCCCTCCGTCCCATTTATATTAATCACTTTGACTTTTTATGGTCAACACTAGTAAACTTTGACCAAACAATAATGTCAATCTGAACATCCCAATGAAGTTCTAAATATTGTTATTGATAAATCACTTAATGCTTGGGTTGATTAGATTGACATTAATATTTGGTCAATTTCATGGTTGTTGATAAATCTCGTAATATCGGAGCGAAATGATGCAATTCACGAAGATGGAGGGAGTATATGTTTAGTTCTCAGTAAATTCTTTTCTATGTTTAATTTTATTTTACTTTTTCCAATATATAGTGAACTGTTTTTATTATGATTTGACCCAGGCCTTTATGACATGACGATGCTTCGATTTGAGAGTGACCAAAAAGTGGGCTTCAGGGAGTACATGCGTGCTGATGGAACTCGTTCATATTTCTTCTGTTTGGATACAGTAAGGGATCTCTTCACAAGCGCTGGGTTTCTCGAGGTATTATTCTTATCAGGTTTCGACCCAACCTAATCATCTTAACATTGTCCCTCCGTAAAATGATAGTCCCATTTTCCATTTTTGCTTGTCCTAGAGTTTAGAAAGTTAGTCTCATTTCCAAAATGAAGGCTTCAAAGTCAATGAATTTCCAAAACTTATTGTAATGTAATGTAACCTTAAAGTGTTTTGAAAAGTCAAATGAGACTATCAATTTGGGACGGAGGGAGTATAAATTTGTTGTGTAATTGCTGGTTTATGGTTGGAATATTTGGATGCTGAACGTTAGAATGTTCTCGTGCCTTGATTGAATGGTTTGCAATAATAGATTTTACACATTTGCAGCTTGAGCTTGAATATTGTTGTGTTAAGTCTGTGAACCGTCGGAAAGGGAAGACGATGAGGAGGGTGTGGGTTCATGGGAAGTTCCAGAAGCCAATGCAAACTCATAAGTCACATTCATCGCGCTTACTGTATTGAAGATTTGAAGGTGCGCCACTTTCTTTATGAGTACATATTATTGTACTATTATTGTCTCTGGATTAAATGATTGTATCCCCAAAAAAATGAGAAAATTTTGGGGGAAACTAATTCCTCCATATGTTATAAAAAGTCATGTTTTTATAGGGTTTAAGGTTTAGGGTCTAGGGTTTAAGGTTGTTTTATAGGGTTTAAGGTTTAAGGTTGTTTTATAGGGTTTAATGTTTAAGGTTTAGGGTTTAAGGTTGTTTTATAGAGTTTAAGGTTGTTTTATAAGGTTTAGGGTTTAAGGGTTAAAAAAAGACTTTTTATAACTTATGGAGGAACTAGTTTCCTCCAAAACGTACTCCAAAAAAATTGTGTTACTAAAAGCGAATAATGTTTTTTAATTTAATCAGGGTGCAAGCAAGTAAAGTTACTTCCTTAAAAAAAGTCACATCCAAGTAAAATATTATTCCTTATTCTGGATAGGGAAAGTACATCTTTCTTTATTACCCATAGTAGTTCTGTTCTCCATTCTTTAGCGTCGTTGATGTTCATAGACTCGAACTTCTTAATAAGTGGTTTATGTTGTACTTTCCAAACCATCTTTCTTTTCTCATTTTAATTCCTATTGGGCACAACTTTTACTATCTTAGGAACTTGATCATTACTAATCATTTATCACATGTTCATTTCAGCATACGCATTTGGCTACAATCATTTAATCAAAAGAAAAATGCCTTTGCAAGTTTCTGCATCTGTGAAAAGGGAAGATTTGACTCGTAATGTAACACCCCAAATTTCCTACTGTATCTGAGCATTAAATGGCATTAAATAACAATAATTAAAATACCTCAAATCAGGGTTCTCAAACCAACCCTTTATTACATCATCATTTCATCATAAATGCGGAAGCGTAACCATCAAAACTTGTCTCGTTAGGTAAACAACCCTAGCCGTTAATATATTTCAACTTAAACAGAGTAATTAATTATTCTTAAAATAACTAAATAATAAATCTTCAAATCTGCCGTTCCATCTACGGCTCCTCTCTTTCCTTTTCCCTCTACTTAAATCCTGAAATAGAAATTGTAGAGAAGGGGTGAGCGAATGAATGCTCAGTGAGTTCATACGTAGCCTCTCCGGTTACTAAGGAGAGACGACCAGAACGAACACTATGAATGACTTTTGCAAGGATAGGTTCAATTACTTTTGATTTAAGACTGCAGAGCAATACAGTCATAATACTCTTAAGATTTTACCTTCAAAGGATTATGGCACTACGATCCAAAGGGATTCATTCTAGTTCCGTCAATTCCAACGTACATTATATCCTCAATGCCAAAGGTACAATTTTATACACCTAGCTTTTTCAAGCCATTAGTGTAGGTCGTAACATATATGGTATCCACACATATATGTTCGGGGTCTAGAATTATCCTTGTAATCAGACAATTCCTGAGAGAAGGCATGTGATCATTCATGCAATCCCTAGTTTAAGGACGAGTCTTTTCTAACTGGACTGTCCCGACAATGTCTTTTCTAACTGGACATTGTACATTCCAACAAGTAAGTGATTAACTTACGAGTTAGGATGTGAACATACCAAGGTACAAGTATGTGATAACAGGTTTCAATCTTTGATACTTAGTGGATCAATGGGGACATCACTAAGTAAGGATTCTTCCAAAAGAACGTTCAATAACGCGGAATTTATTCAAATACTATCATGCCATATTGAATGTCTAACTTATAGAAAGAAATATAGAGTTCCAATCAACAGGAGTTCAAATAACAGTAAGGAACGTAATCCCTTACCTTGATTGCTTTTCCTTGCAATGTTCTCCTTGTGCGAATCTACAAAGCATCGAATAGTTTACTTTAGTATCCTCTTACGATGTTAACTACTTCTACTTAGTTAACTGAGAGATGTGTTTTTACTTCTTTATTTCTTTACTTCTTTACTTACGTTTAAGTCTCTGACTTTGATTTACGAGTCAGTCCTTCAACTTTGATGAAATTGTAAATAAGCCCTTCAACTTTGGATTAATTACAAATTGATCCTTCAACTTTGGTTTAATTACATGAAGGTCCTTTGACTTTGGTTTTGTTCGTAAAGGTCCCCCAAGTTTCTTTTTAATCACTTAGACCCCTTTAACCTCAAAGGTTTCCTTTTCATTCCTTTTAACTTTAAACTTTATCAGTTTAATCCTTTTCCGTTAGGAAACTAACTGAAATCTTTTAATCTTCCCTGTTCTCGTTAACTTTCTAACTTTCAAGGTCTTCCAAGTACTTATTACATTCTTTCAAGTTAGTTTTCTAACTTTCCAATAACTCTCTTAAGGATCATGTTCTCTTTTCATTATAAATCTAACGAAAACACTAACTTTTTCCGTCCAAACTATTAACATCCTAAATCAAGAATTAATACCCAATTCATATAGCTTTTTAGGGCGAATTTTATAGCATCAAGATTTATAGACTTGGTCAATTTTTCTTGTTCTTAATTTTCTTTGTAAATTTCTAACATCCATTTATTCAATAATCGCTAACAATATTAAAAGAAATCAACAAACAATTCCCAACATCATAAGGCCATTCGGCCGAAACCCTTATGGGGTGAATCCATATTTTTTTTCTTTTTTTTTTTTAAATCCTAATTAACCTCAATTCCTTATTTGTTCAATTCCCATACATTATAAAACATGGATTTATTCAATTTATGATCACAGGGGTTAATCTTAAAATAAAGCTAGACATGGGGATCATCATTTTATCATAGCCCTTGAATCTAAGCTTTTAGCAATTAAAATTTCTCACTATTCATTTACTAGCATGCAAACCCTAATGATTATTCTCTTAAAACATGCATAACTTAAATTTTATTTGTCCAAATTCAATGAAATAAATTTTGGAGGGTGAGGTTTGGCATTACCTTGAGAATGATCGGATTATACTTAAAAAAAAATGGCGAAAACTCTTCTCCCTCCTCCCTTGGAGGTATGTATGTTGACATCTAAATTATAAGCATTTAAGGAACAAATATTAAATATCATGGATTTCAAGATGCATTCTTATTCCAACTTCATGTCATGGTATTGAGTTGTGAAACACACGCTGAGGGCTTATTTAATTCGTTACAGTGAAGTTTTGTGGAGGTTTTATGAAGTTGACGAATCTTAACCTTTTCAAAGAATCGAAAGAGTAAGCGTAATTTAAATGTTCATTTGGTACCCATTTTTTTTTTTCCTTTTTTGAGTATCACTTCTTCTTTTATGGCCAAGGTGAAACTTGTGGAGATATATTAAATTTTCATTTGGTACCGATATTTTTATCAAGGTTCTCTTCCATGCTTTTTACACTAGGGGCAAATTGCAATTAGTTATATTTCCAACATTTCATTTTTTGCAACCGATTCGCAACATTACATTCTGCTCAGTGGCGAAGCCAGAATTTTTTAGGTAGGGGGTCAAGATTTTTTATACGATAACTATTATAACTGAGGAATCTGAAAGTGGTATATAAGGGGGTCAAAATATTTATTTAGTGCAAAATTTTCTCAAAATTAAGGGGGTCAAAATGTGTAAATATATTATTTTTAGTAATAAAAAGTTACTTCTTAAAAAATTAATAGTGCTAAAATTGACAAGTTCCAAAATTGAAGGGGGTCGGATGACCCCCTTGGCCATAGCCTAGCCTCGCCACTGATTCTGCTAGCAATTCAATGTAAAAATTGACAAAATGTTAACTTTCCACATAAATACTTTGTGCGGAAAACTTCATGATGATAGGGGCACAAAGTAATCTCACAAAAGTTTGGTCGCAAAAAGAGTTGGCAAAATTTGATTGGATTTTGAATTAGACCATCCACAATGGCCTATTGGATGGTGGTCAACAAGGAGAAGGCTTGCAATAGGGTGTTGGCCAAGTTGTTGAAGAGGGGTGGGTATTGACCGGCTTCAACATGCGTTGGTGCAGGAGGTGGGCCAGCAAGCCAGACACGCGTCGGGCTCTCATAGGCGCCGACATGGCGCGTGCGCTACACGCGCGGCGCAGGCGAGTGAGGCTCGCGACTGGCCGACCAATCCCTTCCAATCCAACCAGCTTCAGCCACTTGTCCATCGTTGGTTGGTCCGTTTTATTTTTCTCAACCATTTTTTCAAACCGCATTATCTTAAAAAAAAAAAATATATATATATATATACCAAAATTCAGCATTTTTTTTTCTGTAAGAAGAGCTAAATTTCACTAGATTTCGACACTAAAAAAAATCTCCTCTCTTTTGTGAAATGGATCCTAATAATAACCATTTCAACCCCCAAAATTCAAGTAATTATCCTTTTCCCTACAACAATCCTTCGAATTTTCAATTTGATGGTCAGTCTTCCAACCAACCACGTCCTCCAAATATACCAAATCAATTTTCCAGCCAACCATTTTCTCAAAATATACAAAAATTTTCTTATCCACCAAATTTCATGGCTTCAGCAGTGCCAAATTGGCCTCCTCCATATTATGCAATGCCAATGCAACCACCCCCACCACCTTATAATCCGTATATGCCAAGAAATGAAATTTTTTCTGGAACTGAAGCATCAGAATTTCCATTATATTCAACACAAGTGGCTCTGGGTATGTCCGCCGGTTCTGACGATGCTACTCCAACTCCAGAGGTTTCAGGTACTGCTAAAAAAAGAAGCGCCAAATGGACCACGGAAGAAACTTTAGTGCTACTTAGTGGGTGGATTAAATTTTCCACAGACTGTGTTGTTGGAAGAAATCAGAAAATGGAAGCATATTGGGGTAAGATTACGCAATACTGTAACGAGCATTGCTCATTTGACCCTCCCCGTGATTTGACTGCATGCAGAAATTGTCATAATTATATAAACAAAATTTTGGGCAAATGGGTAGGTGCTTATGATAAAGCTAAGCGTATGAAACAAAGCGGATGGTCAGAAAATGATGTATTGGCGGCGGCCCATGAACTATATAAAAGTGATAACAATACCACTTTTACTTTGATGGACGAGTGGAAGGCTGTTCGAGATGAACCACGTTACGCAAGTCAAATAGGGGGAAATACGGGATCCGATAGCAGTGGATCCAAGAGAGCACGTGAAGATGATTTAGGTGATTCAAGCTTGATTGGATCAATTCCTCGTCCTATGGGTAGGGAGGCAGCTAAGAGAAGGGGTAAAAAAAAAAGATAAGGGAGTAGGCTTGACACCGGTAAAAGAAGAGTGGGGAGAATATAAACAATTCAAAGAGAAGGAATTGGAACAAATGAAAAAGTTCGCCATACAACAAGAGCAGGCCGTTAATATCGAAATTGAGAAGACTCGGGCAAAAAATAGGAAAATATGGATGAAGTTAAGCGAGAAGGACCATCTAAATGAGCATCAGAAAATGCTTTTTGACCAGTTGACTGCGGAGCTGTTTGGCAATTAATTTTTTCTGCAAATGTTTGTTTTTTAATTTTATGTCAGTTTTATGTAATGATGTACTACTTTAATGTGTGTTTCTATTTTATGTCAGTTTTCTGTAATAATTTACTAGCCTTATCTATCAACTTCCTTAATATTTAGCCACCCGTGTCCACTTTCTTATCATATTGCTGTTGTCGTTATTTATTGTTGACTACTCCCTCCATTGTCCCATTTTATTGATCAAAAATTTTAAAAATAATTATTTATTTTTGAACAAATATAATACATTTTAGTTTTAATAAGAAAATGGGCATGGATGTTTGAACAACAGCCCGCCCTGGGTGGACCTAGATAAGCAACTTGAGCATAACCACAAAAGGTCATGGACACTTATGCTCTTACATTATAGGGGTCCAAAGTGCTTCATCCCCAACGAAAACGCCATTCCAAAACGTACTCCAAAAAAATTGTGTTACTAAAAGCGAATAATGTTTTTTAATTTAATCAGGGTGCAAGCAAGTAAAGTTACTTCCTTAAAAAAAGTCACATCCAAGTAAAATATTATTCCTTATTCTGGATAGAGAAAGTACATCTTTCTTTATTACCCATAGTAGTTCTGTTCTCCATTCTTTGGCGTCGTTGATGTTCATAGACTCGAACTTCTTAATAAGTGGTTTATGTTGTACTTTCCAAACCATCTTTCTTTTCTCATTTTAATTCCTATTGGGCACAACTTTTACTATCTTAGGAACTTGATCATTACTAATCATTTATCACATGTTCATTTCAGCATACGCATTTGGCTACAATCATTTAATCAAGAGAAAAATGCCCTTGCAAGTTTCTGCGTCTGTGAAAAGGGAAGATTTGACTCGTAAAGTATCCAAAAGACTTGGAGGTATGTATGTTGACATCTAAATTATAAGCATTTAAGGAACAAATATTAAATATCATGGATTTCAAGTTGCATTCTTATTCCAACTTCATGTCATGGTATTGAGTTGTGAAACACACGCTGAGGGCTTATTTAATTCGTTACAGTGAAGTTTTGTGGAGGTTTTATGAAGTTGACGAATCTTAACCTTTTCAAAGAATCGAAAGAGTAAGCGTAATTTAAATGTTCATTTGGTACCCATTTTTTTTTTTTTTTTTTCCTTTTTTGAGTATCACTTCTTCTTTTATGGCCAAGGTGAAACTTGTGGAGATATATTAAATTTTCATTTGGTACCGACATTTTTATCAAGGTTCTCTTCCATGCTTTTTACACTAGGGGCAAATTGCAATTAGTTATATTTCCAACATTTCATTTTTTGCAACCGATTCGCAACATTACATTCTGCTAGCAATTCAATGTAAAAATTGACAAAATGTTAATTTTCCTTACGGAAGTAGCCGAAAAACAACAGTATCTCTGCAAAAAGTAATCCTTAATGAATAATTTCAATGTAAATCAAATGATTTTTATTTTTTTACATTGAAATAATTATTAAACAAAAGTGACTTTCCACATAAATACTTTGTGCGGAAAACTTCATGATGATAGGGGCACAAAGTAATCTCACAAAAGTTTGGTCGCAAAAAGAGTTGGCAAAATTTGATTGGATTTTGAATTAGTGAGTAGAGTGACCTACAGACGCAACATCCCGTCACATACTGACAATACTGTTTGTGGGCTGGATTTTTGTTTTTTTTTTTTACTCCTGCACTTTTGTTTTAATGAGTTGAAAACATGATAGCTACTGCAGTAATTTATACTATCAAAATCTAAACTGAGAAATATAAAATAATGTATGTATTCATCATAACATCTGCAACAACATACTTAATGAAATTATTCAAATGTAATTCATTTCATGTATTCAACTTACATTTTTGCATCATGTATTTTGATTTCCTCACTACTGTGGAGTAAGAACATACATTTTGCAAGCATGGGAAGCTACACTTGCACATAGTTGTTTCTCCACTGATTGCTCATCTGAATGCTGCAAACACACATAAATAAATAACTCTGCTATTAATCACATCAGTAGCAGCAGCAGCAGTAACAGTAACAAAGGCGAAAACATAAATAACAGAAGTAATAATAAAAGTTAGTGGTAGAAGTACTAGTAATACGATCGATAAAATGAAAATAAACATTTAGTTTGGGACGGAAATATTATTAGTTATAGTAGGCAAATTCGATTCTGGATGAGAACTTACGGTCCACAAGTCCCGGACACTGACAACGGTTGTTGAATTGAGGCCGATATCTGACCAATAAGCAGTAATATTTGCTGTTGTAGCTCCTCTGTTCCATAGTATTACTGCTACTTTGTTGTTACTTAGAGGACCTGCCCAAACCTGCAATTTTATACTTAGCTTCCAAATCTAAAAAATAAAAATAAAAAATCATTATGTATACAAAAAAAAAAGTGGGAGCATTTTTTCCGGGACGGTGGGGATATTACCTCTGCATCTCCATTCTTCTTTACCTTTTTCCCTTGAATGCCAAGTTTATCTGTGTTTCCGGAGCACAGAGATCAAACGGGTCAAAAGTTGATCAAGAAATCAATTTTTGATTTGTTTTGAAACACGTGATGTAAGTAAATATATTACTCCCTCTGTCCCTAAATGAGTGTCCATTTTCAAGAAATCTTTGTTCCAAATGAGTGTCCATTTTCAAGAAATTTTTGTCCCAAAATGAGTGTCTTTTTAACATAACTTTGTCTCTAAATGTTTTTTTTTCGAATTTTTTTCACCGGTTTCTTTATACGTGCAAAACTAAATGTTTGGAAAGGAGATTACAAGATTATATATGAGTATTTGCTACCAAATTGTACAACAAAGTTGAGATTTTCAGTCTCCCTTAAAATGAAATTTGGACACTCATTTAGGGACATAGGTAGTAAGACAAAGTCCAATGAATATGAATATTTCTTACCTTGATTAACTGCAATAACTTCTTTGTTGCTAAGTAATTCAAATGAGGCCTTATCAATTGATCGAACGTCACAACCAATCAATAAAGGTGCCTGTATTATATCCAAATTGATTAAGAATAAAAATGAAAATACATTTCAAGCAGTAAATAATAAATTTTCAAGCCGTAAATGGTGGTAAGAAACATATTAACTTTTGTACCTTAGCTATAGCCCAAATACTAAAATGGGAACGATATTCTTCTATTGTCATGCCTCCATTTCCAACTTCCAACATATCCGGATCTGCATCAAATTATCTTATTACCAATTTACCATAGAGAAAGAATTAAGGGATTTGAAATTGTTGCAGCGTGTCGAGATAAGAGATTTGTATATGTATTATACAGTGTGTTCGAAATGTTAATTTGAGAGAAAAATCAGTGTTTACCATTCCATGCACCTGGTGCAGCGTAAGAAGCCCATTTGTCATTTTCATCTGCTCTCGAAATCATGCTACGATGATGGAAACAATTTTATTTTAATTTTGGTGATCTATTTAAATAAAAAAAAAAATCAAATTGTCTTCATAAAAATTATTGTTGATAATATTTTTAAATTGCACACCTATTCCAATTATCATGAATGTCCCCTGTTGTTCTCCAGCTATTACCAAGTTTAGGAGCCCAAGTTGCAGGATCTTCTTCTCCCCTGAAATTAAGAAAGACACCAATTTAGAAAATTACCAGGAAAAAAAGAAAGTTAAAATTTTTGACACACAAAAAAAAAAGAAAAAATTGCAAATAAATACTAAAATTGAATATTAACTCACCATTCACATAGAGAAAAGAATATGGATCTTCCCGAATTGAGTAAAGCTTGCTCATTACTGGATATCTATTTCATTAAAACCAGAATAATTACAATTATTATTAATTTTCTACAAAAGAAATACTCACAATTTTACCTTATTGACAATTTCAATTTTAATTAAGTGTCTATATAACTTAACAATTTACCTTTCCTTTGCACTTATTTTGTTGTTGTTGCAATTATCATACTTTAAGTAATCAACTCCCTGTTTTTTTTTTTTTTTTTTTTAAAGCAGAAATATTCAACTTGTTAGCAAATAGTAAAAGATTAGTGGAGAAATTCATATTATAGGTATTAATAATTAAAATTAAAATAAAGTACCCATGAAGCAAAAGTCTTGGCATCTTGTTCCTCATGTCCTAGCGATCCGGGCATTGTTTTACTACAAGTTTGAGTTCTACAAAGGAATTCAGGCATCAAAACTACTAAATAGTCTTGGTATAATTTTATTGCGGTATTAGCCATATAATTTATTTTCATAATGTTTGATAAATTAACTGCGACATTGATTAGATTAAGAGTAAAAAAAAATTAAAAAAAATACCCCGCATCAGAGTAAATTCCGAGCTTCAATCCTTTACTATGAACATAATCTGCCAGAGATTTGATTCCGGAAGGAAATGCCGAAGCTTTTGGAACAAAATTCCCCTAGTAAAATGAATTGCAGATGTAAAATTATGAATTGTGTGGAATTTGTAGTTCAATATAGATAAGATATTAATTGTGTACACAATCTTTGCCTCCTATTAAACTATTTTCATTATTTTTCTGAAAAATGCTTGATATTATTTTTTGAGAAATTTAAAGAAAAGAGGAAATAATGTGAGTGATATACCTTAGAATCTCTGTCAAGCTCTGCCCAACAATCATCTATATACCATGGATATAGAAAAAGGGGTTAATTTCATTGCCCACCCTTGAGGTTTGGGTAAGTCTCAGTGCCCCCCTTGAGGTTTGAATTCGTCTCACTGACCACCATTTTGGCAATAAATTGACTATTTTACCCTCACTTTTATATAAAGATAGTCTTTATCTCTCATTAAATAAATCAAATTACTAATTGAATTATAAATTCAAATAAATTTTATTTTTTTAGCAATTTAAAAATAAATATTATATTTAAGCTCAATGTACATTAAGTATATAAATCAATAAATTATTAATTACAATCAACTATTCCTCGTATATTATCTTTTGTAAATTAACTCCTAAACAATTATTATAATTCTATAATTAATCATATAACCAAATCAATAAAGTATAAACTCAAATAACATTTTTTCAGCAATTTAAACAATAGTTTAAAGGAAAATTAATTTTAATATTTATCATGATGAAATAATAATAATACTATGCTCTAAATTTTAATATTTTATAGTCTCTATTTCACTAAATAATAAAAATCATTTTAAAAGTTTGTATTCCAAGTAATTTTTTATTTTCTTTACAAACTATGTGGTTATTTGAATTTATAATTTATTTAGTTAGCTTTATGGTTATCAAATATTAAAAATAATAATTAATATTTATTTCATAACATAGGGAGTATAAAATTTTAATCTTTTAAAGCATAAAATTGTTATTTGAATTTATATTTTTCTAAGTTGTTTATATAGTTATTTTTTCAAAAACTATAATTATTTTGTGGACTAAACTTAAAAACATTTATATTTGAGAAAGAGTTGATTGATAAGTATTTATTTGTTAATTTATTTACTTATATAGAGGCTAAGTGAGCATAACAAAAAAATATTTTTCACATTATATTAGATTTTTTAGTAATTTAATTTATTCAATGAATTTATTTAATGATAAATAAAAGTACTAATTAAATTAAAGTGGGGGTAAAATAGTTAAATTATTGTCAAAAGGGTGCTCAGTGAGACGAATTCAAACCTCAAGGGGGGCTTGAGACTTACCCAAACCTCAGGGGTAGGCAGTGAAATTAACCCATAGAAAAAGGGAGAAAAAAAAATTAATGTAGAGGCCGTTTACCATTTAGTTCAAGCATTTACTCTTCCGGAATCAGTTTCAATTTAATTTTGCTGAAAATTTGATTGACTATTGACCAAAACTATATATAAAAAAATAGTACCTCTTCTTGTAAAAGTTAGAATTTCTTATTGATAGTAATTAGTATTCGTAATGCAGAAAATTTTAGGAAAAACGCGTTTTACACGCGTTTTAGTGTAAAACGTGTTTTTCCTATGCGGAGTGACATTTGTAAATAAGCGGAACGTTGCTTAAAAGACGCGGTGGCATTACTGTAAATAACTGGAACTTATAAAACTCATCAGACACTTTTTAACACTACAGGAGGCATTTTGCAATACTTCAGGAGGCACTTTTTAATATTAGGGCAGACACTTGTTTTAGAACTTAGAAAAACTCACCAGGCACTTACAAAAACTCACAAAGCACTTTTTTATACTGTAGAAGGCACTTTGCAATACTACATGAGGCACTTTTTAGTATTAGGGCAGACACTTGTTTTAAAAAAATTTAAAAACCCACCAAACACTTGTTGACAATGGAAGAGACATTTTTCAATAATCCAAGAGGCACTTTGTAATAGTAAGACAGACAGTCTTAAAACTACCACAAAAAGTGCCTCTTTGAATGTATAAAAGTGTCTGCTTGAATATTTATAAGTGTAATATTACAACAGATACTTTGTAATATTAGAGAAGGCACATGATAATATTAGAGAAGGCAATTGGGAAAAACACGTTTTTCCTTAGCTTAGTGTAAAACACGTTTTTCACAAAAACGACTCTTCGTAATAGTATGTCAAACAATTTTAAATTTTTTCATACATGCTTAAATTTTATAGATAACTGGTCAATATTCAATCAAATCAAGTTGATTTAAAACCCGATGATACTATCTTTACCAAACAATTGGAGTATTATGTTGATGAAATTATGTCAAAATTATAAAGTGCTTGCATAATTTACCTAGATTTATGTATTTGTACCCAAGATCCGCAAGTCCACTTGATATCATGGCATCCGCTAAAAGAGTCAAAGCATAAGTTTGTCAATCTCTAAATACTGTACATCAAAATGTACTGAGGATCTCTTTGTTTCGCGTAAAGTAACTTCCAAAAAATGTTTTTCCTATTTTCTGAGCACCGAAAAATGGGGAAAGTGTTTTTCGAAAAATAGTTTCCCCACTTTTCTAAGTAAAATAACTTGCGGATTTCTCCTCCGTACGTAATTTTTCGGAAAATGTTAACTCTCACACATACACACCCAACTCCACATACAACTCCACGCTACCCACTCCACCTCACACACCCAACTCCACATACAACTCCACGCTACCCACTCCACCTCCAACCCCACCCCACCCCCACCCTCCAACCTCCCCTCCCCCATCCCGACCCACCACCCACCCCACCTCACCCCCCACCTAAATATAGAAAAAAAAACTTTTTTCAACTCATATTAAAATTATCTTTTAAACCTCCTCCACCGTCCGCCCCTACCCCAGCCACCCCCTCCCCCTATATATATATATATATATATATATATATATATATATATATATATATATATATATGTAGGTGCTCAAATGAGAACCTAAATATCGTGAGAACTCAATGATTCCAATGATGTATTCAAGTGCACATTGGATACATTAGTTTTTACCTAATGTATCCAAGTAATGTATCCAATGATGTATCCAAGTCAAGTAATGTATCCAATGATGTATCCAAGTGAACCATTGGATACATTAGTTTTTTACCCAATGTATCCAAGTTCTCACGGTTCTCACGATATTTAGGTTCTCACATGAGCACGACCCTATATATATATATATATATATATATATATACTCCCTCCGTCCCAGCTCACTTGAGACTTTTTGACCAAAACTGGTCAACTTAAGGTCGGTTTGACCAACACTTTAAAGAAATATTTATGATCCGAACAAAAATTTAAAAAATGTAAAATGACCACCATTAAAAATCCTCTCAATAACAATTTTTAAAAAGTTTTTTGGAACATAAATATTTTTATAAAGTGTTGGTCAAACCGACCTTAAGTTGACCAGTTTTGGTCAAAAAGTCTGAGCTGGGACGGAGGGAGTATATATATAGGGTCGTGCTCCTGTGAGAACCTAAATATCGTGAGAACCGTGAGAACTTGGATACATTGGATATATTACTTGGATATATTAGGTAAAAAATAATGTATCAAATGGTTCATTTGGATACATTACTTGGATAAATTAGGTAAACACTAATGTATCCAATGGTTCACTGGGATACATTGGATACATTACTTGGATGCATTAGGTTCTTACCTAATGTATCCAAGTTCTCACGGTTCTCACGATATTTAGGTTCTCATTTGAGCACCTATATATATATATATATATATATATATATATACTCTTAATAAAATTATTTTGTAATAACTCTCCCACCACCCCCCCCCCCCCACCAATAAAAGTATATTTGTCATATAAAAATTATTTTTAACACTTCCCCCACCCCCGACCCACCCCATCCCCCACCACCCCACCCACCCACCCTCGCACCTACACGTTGAACATATCCTCTCTCTCTCCCTCCCTCCGGTCCCCGTCATTTTTTTCATATGAAATTATTTATTTAGAAAATATTTTCCTTACATTTACAAACAACCGAAAACATATTCATGTCATTTTTTGGATTTTTTTTTTTTTTTTTTTTGGAAATTTTTTCTGGATATAATTTTTTAGAAGTTGTTTTACACGAAACAGACGGAGGCTAAATTATCCTATCGATTCAAAATAGGGAGTAATAATTATGCATTTCGAAGGAGTTTAAAAGCAAATACAATAAGTGACCTGTTTCCTTGATCAATTTCTCTTCAATGTGACAATTGAAGTGGTTCCAGCTATTCCATCTGACAAAATCAAAATTACAAGTATTACAATTAAGTGGACATCTTTAACTAGAGGAAAGTGAAGCAAAATTGTAGTTTACTGAAGAAAAATAGTTACAAGTGTAACAATTAAGTGGACATCTATACTAAATTATTTTGTTTATTTTCTAACTAAAAATATACAACTATCTTTTCCAAGACATACCAATAAATGATTTTGAAAGGATATATATATATATATATTTATTTTTTTTTGAGCGGAGGGTACGAATAATTTCAATATCATACCCCATTTGTGGTGTAAGACCAAGTCCGTTATCGAGAACGCTCCTTCTGACTTGCTCCGATAACAATCGAGCTCCCTCACTCGTTAAACTGATGGTTAGCATGATAAAGCAGAAAACGAGTGCATGTTGCAACCTCTCCATATTAATTTTTCCTTGGCAATGAATACAAATATGAGAAACGAAGATGAAGATTTATATTACTAAAATTTATCAAATGAATGGTTTGAAGTGTTGTGTTGATTTCCTTTTTATGGATAGTTAAGGAGGTATCAACGGCTATTCCAATGTCATTATTCGAAATGGACATCAGCTTAAGCCCCCTTTAATTTGGATTACATGGTTGTTTGCTCAGCTTCACCCTTCATGTTGTGTTCATTTTAATGTCAAAGTAATTTATGTTTTGAAGTCTTCACCCTTACCCTTTGGCTTACTACTAATTTGTCTACAACTATTTGGATTATCTATCTCCAGCACATATGTTGTGATGTGATATGTTTCATCAATTTTATTTTTATATTCTCTCTTCAGGTGTAAGTGTTATTATTTTTATTTTTATTTTGCAAATGAAAAGTTAAGGCTTAATCTTGACATGATTTTTCTAATCAGGAGCCTCATATTTCAATTTTATGGCTCAATGTGGTGGTTAAATGTTGTCAATTTGAGGCTTTTGAACATACTAGTGGTGGGTAACCCGTGCGTTGCACGGGTAATAATTTTGCCAATTTTTTTGTAATTTGTTTTTTAATATTTTTATTTAATACAATAACATAATATTTTTTAATATATTTATATTGTATATGAATTAAAACATTTGCTTACAAATTTAAAAGAATTGTGTTAAAAAATAGTTTTCGTTGTACATAATTTGTATTTATATGATAATTGAAATTTGAATATAAAGATGATGTATTATTGCTATAAATTAACTTTTAATTTTATAGATGATTGACTAAATAATATTAGCTATTTTCCAATGAATGATTTTATAATATATATACATATTATGATTAATAAATATAAAAGTCTATATAATGTACATCTAATCATATTAGTAAAATAATAATTTTATTAATTAATAATATTAATAGTAATAATTAACATATATAGTAACTATTATTATTAATTAGTACTCCCTCAGTCCTAGAGTTAGAGTCCTACCTTGCTTGCACACACTTATTAGAAAAATAATAGAAAATGGGTAAACATTGCAAGTGGATTGAGAGTATAGATGTCCAAATCACTATTCATAGTGCAAGTGGACAAAATGTAAGTTAGTTAGTTTGGTCTTTTTGTAATTATAGAAGCATTAGAAAGACAAAATTGTCAAAAACACTATTCATTATTTCTCATCATTTATCATTTTATAAAGAAACTCTTACTTTTGGATATACCAAAATAGAAAGTATGACTCTTACTCTCGGACGGAGTGAGTACTATTAATAGTAAATATTAACATATATTGTATAATGATTAACTAATACTACTACTAATAGTTAATTTATATTATAACTATTATGATTAAGTTATACTACTATTAAAAATAATAATTAATATATACAGTAACTATTATGATTAACTAATACTATTAATAGTATTTTTTAAATAATTTAATAATTATCAATAATAGTTAATATAAATATTAACTATAATAATGATTAACCATTTAATAGTTAACTATTATTTGCTTAATAGTATTAGCTAATAATATTATTTACTATATAAAGTAATCACTATAGTTATCTATTATAATAACTATTACTAATAATAATAATAATTACTATAAAAGCTAACTATTATAGTAACTATTACTATTGTTAGTTATAATTAACTATTACTACTACTACTACTAATAACTTTAGTAATAGTTAACTATTATAGTAACTATTACTATTAGTAGTAGTTAACTATTACTAATAATAGTAATAGTTACTATAATAGTTAACTATATGAGGGTGAGTTTGATGTGGCATCACCAAATGTAAGCTTTCTCCATTGTTTGTCCATATGTCAACACTATAACCCTCCTCACCAACTTTTATATATATATATATATATATATATATATATATATATATATATATATAAGATTTTAGATGAAGAGCTTTAAATATGAAGTATTAATAGTTAAAATAAACCCCAAATATATAAACAAATAAAGAAACAATATATCCACCCACAATTTTTTTTTTTTTTGAAAGTTTGTATCATATCATTTAAGGCAATCGTCATCGTGTTACAAACTCCTATCAAGTCTACTACAGATCTATTGCCCTAACTATTACAAATTCCTATATTGGAATCTATCATAGTGATACTTGTCGCTCTAGAAATCTTCTCGTAGATGTTCCTGCGCCTTCTGGTAGTTTGCTTGATGTAGCCTCCTTGCCATAGACGTCCTCGCACCTATCTGAATGATCACCAGTTGGCACAAACTCCCCTATATAAGGGGTACCCTCTCTGGGCTGAGCTGATAACACAAGTTTTCTCCACAAACTTCCCGTAGGGAGGCGAACCTGGGACCTCCAACAAAGTGGAGGCCACTTAATTATTGGGGAATGGGGGGAAGGGGAATCGAACTTGGGACCTCCCGAAGGAAATCCCAAGCCCATACCACTCGGCCAATGAAGACTTGGGTATATCCACCCACAATTAAAACCATAAAAACTAATCGTCCTTCCCAGCCCCACCCTTCATCTTCTCCGCCACTCCACCCCCGTTGCCCCCGAAAGTTTTGTCTCATCCTAACCTTTGCTGCCACCGACGCTCCCTCTTAAATTACCGTCGCCAAAGTTGTTTGTCGGAAGATGGTGTGATGCCGTAGAAGGGGAAGTGTGGGGTTATATTTTGTTGCGCGATACTTATCACTTAACTAAATAAGCTAATGAATTTCGTTCAAAAGCCCCAAATTGACAATATTTATTTTACCACATTGGGCCCTAAATCGATGAAATTGAAGTATGGGGCCCCTTATTATAAAATCATGTCAACATTGAACTCCAATTTGTTATTTTTGTTTGACATCCATATCTAGGAAATAGTCTTGTTGCATGGGGAAAAAAAACAAGGAGGCGATTTTTGCTCTGGGCGATCTAGGCGATTTTTTGGTGAGCTCGGGTTTTGATCTTTTGGCCGGCGATTATGACCGGCAAGGGCAGGCTGCCGGCAATGGTGGATAAAGGGGGTACGCCGGGGGTAGGTTAGAACAGGGGAGGGCTGTGCATGGTGGGAATATGGTTTCACAAACCATAAACCCTAATTCGCTAGGAGTCGGATCTAATGTTAGTGTTGATGCCCTAGGCATGTTTGTTCAACGTTGTATATGTTATCATTTTATTCATATTAATAAAAAGATGTTTGATTATTATTGTTGTTCATGTTTACTTATAATAATATCCGTACCTAGTACTTGTAAAGCACTAGTATAAAGGCTAAATGATCATGGGATGATCATGTTAGATTTATGGGTACTTGTTTGGAACAAGGTACTGGACATGACCCGCTGTATGAGATTTATGTCATGGTAAATGTCATATATAGATCTCATATTAGTTATGTCATTTGAATCCTTAGACATGAAGTTATTATAGTCTTCCACTTGATGAACATTATGTTTGACATATTCAAACGCTACCTTTAACCAGGTGGTTATAAAGGGTATGATTGGCATAATCGGATTCACGTAAGGAAGAATAATAAGCTGAGTTAGATTTGTCCCTCTTCGGAGAGATGTCAAGCTTGGGCCCCTCGTAGAATGATGTTGATGAAATGTTTGACCAAACTCAAGTGAATTGATTTGATCAATGTCATTTGGATTATCAACATATTCGGTATCGAGAAAATATTGAACAATACAAGTTGACTTGTTGACCATGACTTGTGTTCAATGACATCGTGGACAAAGGGATTGTGACATGTTCTATGAGGAATACGAACTTGTATATAGTTACACTATTTGGGTAGGTATGACGGTTTACTAGAACCTAATCATATCTTATGGGTTTATGATTGAACCCATTGCCAACTTAGTGTAATCCTATAGGGTCACACACAAATAGAACGAATCATAAAGGACTTAATTGGAATTATGGGTCGAAGGACCTTTGAGGGATTTTAGGACTTTAGAGGAGAAAAGTGGAAATCTGGAAAAAAGGGGTTGGTCACGGCGGACCTTGTTAAGGACCCGGCCGGACCACCTATTTCCCCGGGTGGACCAAGTTAAGTACCCGATCGGACCAATCCTTGATCCGTTTTCTTGCGGGTTTAGTCACTTGTTACCTATTTGGAATAGGTTAAATGTCGCGACCCCGAACCCCGCGGCCCGAGATCGCGAGCTGGACGTCGACTTAAAACCAAAACTCTAAAATATAGAAGTTAAAAATTCCATTTTGAACCAAAAGATGATAAAATAAGGTTTTACAAATCCAAGTTTAAATCAACAAAGTACATCTAACATAAGCTCCACAGCTTATGCCCAAAAGGATAAAATATACAATTCTTAATGACGTCAATAATGGTGACACTATCCCCAAAAGGTTATACATTTAAATAATGTAAACCGATCCATAACAACCTGCCCCAAAATCTCAATCCTCTCGACGTCCTCCTCGATCCGCGAATCCTAATCCTTTTCCTCCTGGGGGGGGGGTTAAGGAAAAACAAAGATGGAAATAAACGGGGTGAGATAAAATCTCAGTAAGTTACTAATGCAACTACATGACATGCTAATATGCAAAGACCGATAGCAATTAACATAAGATAGATAGCAGCGGAATAATAAGTGACATGCTGTCGAACAGTAACATCCAATAATCAATCATATAAATAAACATATAACAACAAATGAGAGGCTCCCTATCGCCAACCGTCCCATACCGGTTGGAAATAACGACCAGCTCATCATGCAACACATAAATCTGAAATAAACACTCATAAGTGGATACATAGCCAAGGTTTCACCCAACTGAAAGAACCAAATAAAGGTCGCTGCGCAGCTTCAATAATCAACAATCAACATCTTCATAGCAGCATGAAAGCTCGAAGAGAAAACCCCGGTACCGGAACCAATAACCATAAGAGTGTCACAAGGGACAAGGACCATGACACAAAGTCATGCCCGTTAGCTAGATACATTCACAGAGGAACGCTAACTTGACTTTTCCAAGGCCAATCTGGAAAAGGGTATAGAAGGGGGCAAAACAATGGTCAACATTATAATGGACTTGGCTTTGCCATTATAATCTTTCCCATCGCCCGATGCAACAAATATGCCAGCTGGGCTTCTAATTAAATGCTAAGTAATAATATTTTATCATGAATAAACAACTTAAGGTTCCAAAGTAGGGAACTACACCAATTAAATCACCATAAAGATGCAAATGATTACTCAAGAAGAGTTCAACAACAATAGTACAAGAAGTTTCTCATAAAAGAGTCCAACAACATTGACCATTAAAACATAATGATTCAAAGATAAGGCACGTACCAAATACATCCTAAATATGGTACCCACAAGTTAATCGTAAAGAGCACAACCCAAACGGTCACTCACCAATGGCACAATGACTATTACCAAAATGACCCTAAACATTTACTCATAAAGATATACTAGGACAATGAACTCAACTATCTCATCACACCTGGAATTCCAAAGTAGGAAATCAGAATGAATACACCTTAAGGTTAATCAAACCGTAAGTACCCAAACAAATCCAAAAGGTTACCCTTTTTAGAACATGATCACGACTGGACTAAACCCTACACTTTAGTGTTCCAAAACAACCCTCTAGGTACTATAGGATATCACCTAAAACTTAGACCAAGTCTTATTCTAAAATCAATCCGATCAGTAAAATAACTTTCAATTAAAGGGTCTCAAAGTATGAAGTCCTCACTTATATCCCAAAATGATCATAACCACTCAATAAAGTCACTCAATTGGATTTACAAAACTTGTTCACAATGGATCGATACAACTCCTCTTAACCTCAAACACCCAATAAAATCCCAAAGTATAAAACTTAGAACTTAACTGAACGACCCATCCCATATTGTAGTACTCGAAGAGAGCTTCGAAACGATAGTTTACACGCCTAAAACGGAGTCCGGACGAAGAAGTTATGGGGGAAACAGTTTTAGAAGAAAAGGGAAGAATATATCAGAGTCCCAGTTTGGCACGACCGTGCCTAATAAAGTGGCACGACCGTGCCAAACATGACGAGAGGCAAGTGAATATTGGCACGACCGTGCCAAATAAAGGGGCACGACCGTGCCAGAAGAACAATGCCCAGATTTCTTCCTGGGTTCATACATACCTGAAAATGGCACCCAAACAACCCAAAATTCTTACCATTTCTCAAATACTCAAAATCAAGACCTCCAATAAGCATAACAATGAACCAAAACAACTTATAAACTTGAATAGGACCAAAATAACACATCTAGAAACCCAAATCAAGGTTTAAATCCCAACCTTCATATAATCACCATTTTTAACCAAAAATCCAAATAAATTCCAAACTCAATCAAACTTCAAATATAACAACTAAAGCATTATATAAGCATGATATGAACAATTTAGCATATTAATGGGGGAAAAGCAACTTACCCGGATTTTCTCAAAGGTGACGGAACTCGAAATTTCTTGGCTTCCTACGATCCTATCGACGATCTAAACATGATTTAAGAAATGAGAAATAACAAGAGGAAGATGAAGAAAATGAAGAGAGAAGTGAGAGGAGAACTTACCCAATTTGAGCTAGAGAGAGAGAGAAATGGGCTGGGAATGAGGGAGAGGTGAGGGAGAAGAGAGGGTGTAGGGGGAATTATTTCCAAAAACTTACTCTCAGGCCCCTCCTCTACACTATACACAAATACTTACACTCCCTACTAACAATTAAGACCCCAAAACTCTACACTAGCACAAAAGACCAATTAAAATGCTAGACATAATTTATTATGACACATAAAGTGCACACATAAATATTTAAATACATAATAATTTAAATAAATAAATAAGCAAATAAATAAATAAAAATTATTTATTACTAATAAAATAGAGCCTAGTTTTCGGGTCGTGACATTCACTCCCCCTTAAAGAAAATTCGACCCGAATTTTAACGAGACTTACCCGAAAGACTAATTAGCTACGGATACGATAGTTCCGCATTTCTCAAATTCCTCAATTGTCCAATCTAACCCACTAAAAGGTAACCTTAAGTAATGCTTATGATAACACCACCTCTCGAACCGAATCATTCCATTATTATCTTCATTACTAATCAAAATCCGTACTAAAATCGAAGAATTCAAATTAATTCCACACATAATTCTCGAGGTATCTCAAGCTCGCCTTATTCATAACCTTAACTACACCGCAAAGGTACTTCCATTTGTAAATCGCATACTTAGTATTATTCCCCAGAAATTCAAAACATTACCATCTCGAGCTAAATTAGCTTTTTAAAATATGAAGAGCTAAAGAATTTTTTTTTTCCATCCCCATAATATTCACCAAAGGCTATATCTCTAAGGATTCCCATTATAGTGCTCTCGCTCTAGGTAGCACCTTAAACTAGATGTGCAATATAAACCCAAAAATTTAATACAAAATGTGCACTTAAATCTACGCCATAACATCATCGTTATAACACTCCAATCCTTGAAAGTCTAAAATAATTACGAATACTCAGTAGTCCGAAAATGATCTAAATTTTATCTTCACGGTATATCCTCTAACTCCCTTTTTAGTTAATAATCTGTGCTCATATACCCAAGGAAATCTACAAATCTCAAATCCTCAATAACTAACCCAAGTTAGTCTTTCACGCATACATTTATTAACCTAATGATACTTAGGTTCAATAGTGCTACCGTCATAATAAACCAATTAGCTAGCAACGTTCCAACTGACCCAATACCAATTCATGATATTCCTTAATTATGCCCAAGTATTGATAATCAACTTACTTCACATACCCTTGATCCAATTCGGGAAACGCCACCAAGAAGGGATTTAGAACCATAGAACCACTATCTAACCAAAATTTCAAAATGCCTTTAACATAAATCGAAAAATTATTACTTTCCCAAAATGTACTTAGTCCTTTCTAACTTAACACGCTTACCACCATTAATGATCATAACTCCTGCAACAAACTCATCATCCATAACAAATCGTACACCTCTCCATACTAATCCATTCCGATGCATTCGCGGAGATGTACTAAAAGTGACCAAAATTTTCCTTAAGAGATCCTCATTGAATCCTCAACTCCTATAACCCAACCGATACAATATGGATTGTGATCTAAATATTAGCATTACAACCTTGTACCACAACAACCCAATTTAACCCAAGCTTTTCCTCAAACACTAGGTACTATTTAGAAGAAAGTAGAAACCTTACAATGATAATTACACCCAACAATTTGACCGAAGTTAAATACTCGGATTTCAATAATTTTTTTTTTTTTTTTTTTTAGGTATAACTCTACGCAAAGGAACGGTCTCAAATAATTTTAAGAAATCAGGAATGGAGAATATAACCATCTTCCTACAACAATCGACTAAAGCAAGAGTAACATCAAAATCTTGTAATAGCAACATGGCTAATTTAGCAGGTAAGACATAACCATACTTAAGCACATCATAAGCACATAAGACTTCATCAGATACCCTAAACTCCTCCATAGGAGTAGACACCTACAACACATAAGTCAAAGACTCAGAAGAAATAAATGCAACTAAATGCACAGAAACACATAAATGCGATGACCCTAAAATGCACGCGCTCGCTCTCACGACGCAAATAATACCTCCTGAAATTATCCGTTACCTGGTGAGTGCTGATTGATTGCAAATACTCTACCCGAAACCTTGGGCTTCCCAGAAGCATCTCTCTTCTGACCCTGTGGTATTCCAGTTCCTGTCCCCGATGACTGAACTCTAAACCTCGGACAATCTTTAACGAAGTGTCCCAACTGACCACACTTCACACATTTTCCTTGCTTCTTCCAACACTTGTCTTCTGAGTGTCCTTTCCTCTGACAGTAGCTGCAGACTTTCCCATTTCGTGTCCCCTTATTAGAACCTTGATTTCCTACTGTTGGTTGCCCTTGAAGTTGCCTTCTGAATCGAGTTTGCACTCCAGAATTACCTCTGTTATCCGAATGTTGCTGTTGTGACTTACTCTGCCCTCCTTGCTTACCCGGGTTAACCATCTCAGTCTTCCTTTTATGTTCCCCAATATCCTGCTCAATCAAGTAGGCTCGATCCACCGCATCCTGATAAGTCTGAATCCGATGTGCTATAAACTGAGTCCGGATGGATGTCTTCAAACCCCTTATTAATCTCATCGGTTTCTGCTCCTCGGTCCGCACTAGGTAGTCACAACACCTGGCTAATTCTGCGAACTTAGCCGAGTACTGTGCTACTGACATCATGCCTTGCTCCAAGCTGAGGAACTCGATCTCTTTCCGGTTTTGATTTACTAGAGAGATAAAATGATCCTTGAATTCCCTCACGAACCACTCCCAAGGATATGGTACAAGAGTCGCATCCCAACTGGTCTTCAGTGCCTTCCACCAATGTTCCGCAGCCCCCACGAGCTTATAAGCTGCAAACAGAACCCTATCCTCATCAGTGCAACCAAAGACATCGTAGATTTTCTCCATCGATTCCATCCATAGCTCGGCTTTCTTCACATCCGGCTCACCGTCGTACTCACTTGGTTTCAACTTTAAGAACTGCTCCAACCCATATCGCGGAGGTGCTACATGTTCCTCTCTCGGCCCTTGGTCATGAATTGATTTCACGGCCGCTTCAAACCTCCCTTGAAACATTGCACGGTTTTCTACCCGAAGATCATTCTGATTCTGAGCCCCACTAGAACCTTCACCTGTCCTTCATCTAGCCATTGAGAACAATTACCTGTATAAAACATCAACCGTTACTCACTCCGAACACAACTACCCTCCTAGGTCGTTCTAGCCACCTATACCGATACTTAGAGCTAAACCATAGCTCTGATACCAACTGTCGCGACCCCGAACCCCGCGGCCCGAGATCGCGAGCTGGACGTCGACTTAAAACCAAAACTCTAAAATATAGAAGTTAAAAATTTCATTTTGAACCAAAAGATGATAACATAAGGTTTTACAAATCCAAGTTTAAATCAACAAAGTACATCTAACATAAGCTCCACAGCTTATGCCCAAAAGGATAAAATATACAATTCTTAATGACGTCAATAATGGTGACACTATCCCCAAAAGGTTATACATTTAAATAATGTAAACCAATCCATAACAACCTGCCCCAAAATCTCAATCCTCTCGACGTCCTCCTCGATCCGCGAATCCTAATCCTTTTCCTCCTGGGGGGGGGGGGTTAAGGAAAAACAAAGATGGAAATAAACGGGGTGAGATAAAATCTCAGTAAGTTACTAATGCAACTACATGACATGCTAATATGCAAAGACCGATAGCAATTAACATAAGATAGATAGCAGCGGAATAATAAGTGACACGCTGTCGAACAGTAACATCCAATAATCAATCATATAAATAAACATATAACAACAAATGAGAGGCTCCCTATCGCCAACCGTCCCATACCGGTTGGAAATAACGACCAGCTCATCATGCAACACATAAAGCTGAAATAAACACTCATAAATGGATACATAGCCAAGGTTTCACCCAACTGAAAGAACCAAATAAAGGTCGCTGCGCAACTTCAATAATCAACAATCAACATCTTCATAGCAGCATGAAAGCTCGAAGAGAAAACCCCGGTACCGGAACCAATAACCATAAGAGTGTCACAAGGGACAAGGACCATGACACAAAGTCATGCCCGTTAGCTAGATACATTCACAGAGGAACGCTAACTTGACTTTTCCAAGGCCAATCTGGAAAAGGGTATAGAAGGGGGCAAAACAATGGTCAACATTATAATGGACTTGGCTTTGCCATTATAATCTTTCCCATCGCCCGATGCAACAAATATGCCAGCTGGGCTTCTAATTAAATGCTAAGTAATAATATTTTAGCATGAATAAACAACTTAAGGTTCTAAAGTAGGGAACCACACCAATTAAATCACCATAAAGATGCAAACGATTACTCAAGAAGAGTTCAACAACAATAGTACAAGAAGTTTCTCATAAAAGAGTTCAACAACATTGACCATTAAAACATAATGATTCAAAGATAAGGCACGTACCAAATACATCCTAAATATGGTACCCACAAGTTAATCGTAAAGAGCACAACCCAAACGGTCACTCACCAATGGCACAATGACTATTACCAAAATGACCCTAAACATTTACTCATAAAGATATACTAGGACAATGAACTCAACCATCTCATCACACCTGGAATTCCAAAGTAGGAAATCAGAATGAATACACCTTAAGGTTAATCAAACCGTAAGTACCCAAACGAATCCAAAAGTTTACCCTTTTTAGAACATGATCACGACTGGACTAAACCCTACACTTTAGTGTTCCAAAACAACCCTCTAGGTACTATAGGATATCACCTAAAACCTAGACCAAGTCTTATTCTAAAATCAATCCGATCAGTAAAATAACTTTCAATTAAAGGGTCTCAAAGTATGAAGTCCTCACTTATATCCCAAAATGATCATAACCACTCAATAAAGTCACTCAATTGGATTTACAAAACTTGTTCACAATGGATCGATACAACTCCTCTTAACCTCAAACACCCAATAAAATCCCGAAGTATAAAACTTAGAACTTAACTGAACGACACATCCCATATTGTAGTACTCGAAGAGAGCTTCGAAACGATAGTTTACACGCCTAAAACGGAGTCCGGACGAAGAAGTTATGGGGGAAACAGTTTTAGAAGAAAAGGGAAGAATATATCAGAGTCCCAGCTTGGCACGACCGTGCCTAAGAAAGTGGCACGACAGTGCCAAACATGACGAGAGGCAAGTGAATATTGGCACGACCATGACAAATAAAGGGGCACGACCGTGCCAGAAGAACAATGCCCAGATTTCTTCCTGGGTTCATACATACCCGAAAATGGCACCCAAACAACCCAAAATTCTTACCATTTCTCAAATACTCAAAATCAAGACCTCCAATAAGCATAACAATGAACCAAAACAACTTATAAACTTGAATAGGACCAAAATAACACATCTAGAAACCCAAATCAAGGTTTAAATCCCAACCTTCATATAATCACCATTTTTAACCAAAAATCCAAATAAATTCCAAACTCAATCAAACTTAAAATATAACAACTAAAGCATTATATAAGCATGATATGAACAATTTAGCATATTAATGGGGGAAAAGCAACTTACCCGTTTTTTCTCAAATGTGACGGAACTCGAAATTTCTTGGCTTTCTACGATCCTATCGAAGATCTAAACATGATTCATGTTTTAAGAAATGAGAAATAACAAGAGGAAGATGAAGAAAATGAAGAGAGAAGTGAGAGGAGAACTTACCCAATTTGAGCTAGAGAGAGAGAGAAATGGGCTGGGAATGAGGGAGAGGTAAGGGAGAAGAGAGGGTGTAGGGGGAATTATTTCCAAAAACTTACTCTCAGGCCCCTCCTCTACACTATACACAAATACTTACACTCCCTACTAACAATTAAGACCCCAAAACTCTACACTAGCACAAAAGACCAATTAAAATGCTAGACATAATTTATTATGACACATAAAGTGCACACATAAATATTTAAATACATAATAATTTAAATAAATAAATAAGCAAATAAATAAATAAAAATTATTTATTACTAATAAAATAAAGCCTAGTTTTCGGGTCGTGACATTAAACATGTATTTAAATCCCTCTAGTTTCCCTAATAAGTCCATAGTATTGTGAGTGCCTCCAAGGGTTTGAGAGGATTGTTTTCTTGTTCTTAGATCTCTTGGGTGAAGAACAAGAACACACACACATAATAATTCCCTATAGTTCTTATAATTGTGAAAGCGTGTTTCAAAACAAGATTCAAGGTTGCAAAATCAAAGGCATCAAGAGTTAGTATTCTAGTATTCATTATGCATGTATTTGACTTAATCATATGAATGGATCTATGGGCTTTGGGTTTCATGAAATTTTAAATGCTTTATTCCGCTGCGCATGTTACTAGGAAAGCCAACAGCGGTATCAGAGCCCCGTTCATGTTGATTATTTCAATACATAATCATGTTGTGTGTATATAAATTGATTTTTTATGTTCCTAACATGATTTGAATATTGGGATTATGATGTTTATGTGGTCTATGCGTTTTATGTGGTTTATTGTTTTGTAAACTTTAATCGCACTATTCAATCGCAATAAAAAATTATGGTGGATTTAAAATTGTTTGGGTTATCAATTTTAATTGGATCAAAGTTTTGATAATTTAGAGATTCATGAATAAATGGTTTTTATTTAAGGTTTTGATGATCATGGTGATTGAATCACCAAGAACACCAAATCCTAATTGAATCGGGGAAAAACAATTTTGAGACAAATTTTGGAACTTTAATTTTTTTTTTGAATTTTTACAGAAGGTCCGACCGGACCTAGAACATGACCCGGCCGGACCTAGGGTTCTGGTGCGGGCTTGGGCTAGGGTCGTGGGGTGGATCTTGGGGTTTAAATTTCTTATTTGTTTTAGTCTTGTGAATTCTGATATTGGATCAAGTTTTGGATGGCTAGCCTACGTTCTCGAGACTGTGTTTCCCAAAATTGATCGCAATCAAAGATTCAAAGATAAAACGAAGTTAGAATTATAAAGAGTTCATAATTGATAAAATTGAGAAACAAATTTCTTGATTCAAGTTTGGAGATCCATGTGGAATTGTGAATGCAATTGGCCTACGTTCATTGAGACCATCTATTGCTTAGTTTCGGCCACATGGACTACTTTCTTGGTTTCTTGAATTAGTGCGGAATTGTGGTTGTCTATGGTTCGACCGCACTTCTTGTTGTCTTGATTTAGAGATGATAACCAAAGTTCAAATGGTCTCATCCTCATAATTATAGAGAAACTAATGACACATAAATGTTATGCTTAAATTAATGGAGATTAATTTAGTGCCTAAACTTGATACTCAACATGTTTATCTTATGTGCTCAGGTGATGAACCTTTAAGAAAGTTTTAAGTCCTTTTGGCATGCCATGATTAAAACACTTGTAAGTACATGGGTAATTTTGTGTGGGCTCGCCAAAGCGAGGTGCATTGATTTTATTCATGCATGAGCAAGATGAGTGAATAAGAGTTTCCTATGCGTTTAAAATGGTTGGACTTAATTAGGCGTCAAAACAGTTTTGGGCCTAAGGTAAAGATGAGATTAAACATGCTTTTTGAAATTGGATTTCTTAAAGAATCTCAGAAAGGATCTAAGAGTCATATGGGATATGATTGACATGTTTGTCTACCTAATTAATTTGATTTTGAGCGGTTCGCCAAAGCGGACTTGAAATTAAATTAAAGTTAGATCTTAGCCCATTTAAATTATATTTTACATTGGATGTATAAGAATGTTATATAATTTAGTGGGAGTATTTTTTAGAAAAATACATCATTATCTCTTTAATGAAATTGGTACTTGTAAAATTTTGGAAATTTTGCATAGTTGTAGACAATGACAACTAACACTCAATCAATTTCGTTGCGATCAATCCTTGAGAAGGATGAGCTTCATGAGAATGGTACAAACTTCATGGATTGAATTCTGAGCCTAAGAATTGTTCTAAGGCAAGAAGATAAGTTGTACATTCTTGATGGGCCTATTCCTGAAGAACTCGAAGCCAATGCCCCTAGGGCAGAAAGAGACAATCGCAAGAAACATGAGAATAATTCTAGGGATGTGAGTTGTCTCATGCTCTCGACCATGTGCTCAAAACTCCAACAATGTTTAGAACATTTGGAAGCCTATGAGATAGGCGTGGAGTTGAGAGACATGTTTCAAGAGCAAGCTAGGCAAGAGAGGTATAACACCATTGTTGCATTCATTTCTTGCAAAAGGAGTGAAGAGAACAAGTGGGACCTCACATGCTTAAAATGAAAAGGCTACGTGGAGTATCTTGAGATACTTGGCTATCCAATTGGATTGGAGCTAGCCATGGATCTCATTCTTAATTCATTGCCTAAATGTTATAATCACTTTGTGATGAACTATAACATGCATGGAATGGATAAGAATCTCTCCGAGTTGCATAATATGCTGAAAACTGTGGAGATGAAGATAGTGGAGAAAGGTTCTCCAGTGCTCATGGTTCATGATGGAAAGGGGCCAAGTGCCAAAGGAAGGGTTAAGGCAATGGTTGCCAAACCCAAGAATAGCAAGGCAAAAGGTTGCCAAGGCTATAGATGCAAAACCCGATACACAAAAGGATGCAATTTGTTTCATTGTCAATAAATTGGTCATTGGAAACGTTATTGCAAGGCTTTTAAGGAAGAGCAAAAGAAGAAGAAGAGCAGTTGGACTGCGTCGACTTCAGGTATCTATATGATAGATATTCTCCTTTCTACCACTAGTTCCTGGGTATTGGATACCGTATGTGGCTCTCAAATTTGTCTAAATGTGGAGGGGTTAAAGAATAGGAGACTGCTTAAAGATGGTGAAGTAGACCTACGTGTGGGGAATGGAGCAAGAGTTGCTGCATTAGCCGTAGGGACTTATGAAGTCATTTTACCTTCCGGTTTAATACTTTTTTTGAACAATTGCTATTATGTACCAGATTTAAGCAGAAATATTATTTCAATTTCTTGTTTGGATAATGAAGGTTTTAAATTTCTTATTTAGAATAAGAGATTTTCTCTTTATTTAAATGATGTACTTATGGTATTGCAAATTCATTTAATGGCCTTTATATCCTAGATGTCAAGAATGAAAATAATGAAAATGTCTATCATATAAATAAGAAATCTAAACCTAATGATGTAAATCATACTTATTTGTGGCATTGTTGTCTTGGTCATATTAATGAGAAGTGTATCTTAAAGTTTTATGGGGACGGTCTTTTGGGTTCATGTGACCTTGAGTCATATGATACTTGTGTGTCTTCTTGGAAAAATGACTAAGTGTTAGTACCCAACCTGAAAATGAGTTATTAGACATTCCAGAAACTCACAGGGACCTCCCAGGTATTTACAAGCTGCGCAGGACTTATCCAGAACTTCCCGAAAAGCCCAGATAAGAAAATATTCTCGACTGATCGGATTAAAATTGAAGATAGACATTATCTAGGATTTCTCCAGAGTCAAGATCGATCAGGAACCTTGGGAACCACGCCAACCTCCTCGGTTGGCCGTGCGGCCACTTGTTCCTGGTTGGGCAGCTAGTCCTTCCAGGTCAGTTTTTCTTATAAATAGGTGACCTCAGTTCATAATAAAAAAACAACAACTCTCTCCCCCCGAGTTCTAGAGCCTAAACTGACGACAGAACTCTCTCTCCAAGCCTTTCTAGCAATCCAGAAGGTCAGGAGAATCCACATGCGAGATTTGGCTTCAATATTGTCAAGATTGGTGAGGATTTTATATGTTTTCTTAGTTTAGATCTGATTTATGCTAGTTTCATTATGTTTATACATGCATATTCATATGATTAATAATGTGTTCTTCATGTTCTTGCTAGAATTCATAATAGCTCTATGACTAGGGTAATGATCTTCGTGTTTACATGTTCATTCATATTTTTTTCATGATGTTCTTATTATTATGCTAGATCTACGACTTATCATACTTAAAATACTAGATCTAATGTTTTAATCTCTATTTATATACATAGCCGATGATGATCGACAAGATCTAGGAACTACTTCTAAACCCTTAACTTTAGGTAATTATTCCCATGATAATTAGCTCTCCTGAGATGAATAATCATTATTCTAAGATGTGATCATATTGTATGTTTCTTTCTCCTCCCCCTTCATTATGCATGATTCCTCTTCATCTCTCTCCATTCTAATTATCAATGAAATACACCGACCTGAGCTTCTCATGATAAGAAGAATGTAGGCAATCTTCGGATCCGGTCTCAAACACACACACACACACACACACACACACACACACATTGATCATGATAGAAAGACCGATTCGTCGGACAATAGGAGTGATCACCATAATATTCTTCTTCTATTGTAAATTGACCCCCGAACCCTATTATTCTCATAAATGGTTTTCTCAATGTTTTAACTGCAAATAAAATAACGTGGCGACTCTCAATTTTCAATCGGACGTATTCACAGTGGTGACTCTGCTGGGGACTTGTTTTTAAAAACCTTTTTCAAAACTTAAGAGGGTCTGACTTTCATTAACTTCATGATTTTGTGTGTGTTCTAACTGCCCCGCGTACTCTTTTTCTTTAAAAAACTGCACTTCTGCAATTTTTGGCGTTTCTGTAATTAAGATCTGTACGCCTCCCTTTCCCCCGTACGCCGGCTTCTAAGCCGTACGGCTCCCCTTTTTTGTAAATCTGTTTCTAACAACTTCCTACAGGTTCTTGGTATTCATATCATGTTTAAATGTTATAAATCTGCTCTGTTTGTGTTTATTTCATGCTTAAATACTGTTACTATGAATTGTCGTGCTAGTAGACTTCTCTCATGCATTGCATTTCATTATAAAATACGCAATCAAATGGCACACTACCACTAGTCCATGTCATACTGCACACCCTACTCCGGATACTCTGCTGAGTGCACAGATTTTGGTGATCCTGTCGCCTTTATCTTCGTGGCACCCTGGCTATCTAACTCACCGTGTCGCTTGCGATCGGTTGAGTCAAACCTTGTCCGTGTCTAAACCATGCACTTTGATCGAGTTTAAGAACACTTATCAAAACAGTAATCTTAATCTTAACTAAAATCATTCATCATGTTGCATGAGTCTACCCTAGACCAACCTAGTCAACCTTTGACCCGTCTAGGTCAACTCGTCATCTCGACCCATCTAGGTCAACTCGTCATCTCGACCCATCTAGGTCAACTCTAATCAACCTCCGACCCATCTAGGTCAACCCATCATTGACCCGTCTAGGTAAACCCGTTATCTTGACCAAGGACCTAGTCATCTCTCTTTCTGACCTCTACGGTCACCTTCTATAATACTTATGGTTTTCAAAAAACACTGACCTCTTGTGGTCACTCACTCTTTTATTTTACTTAACCCGAACTACGGTGACCTGAGCCTCTCATTGTGTGGGACCTCTCCCTCATGGTAAGGGGAACGTAGGAAGCTTCGGCCCGGTCAAACTTTTAGTCTTTTCATTCAAAGAACATTTTTTTAAAAATAATACGGAGATCGAGTCTCTTCATAAAAAACGATTTTATAAACGATGCCTTGTCATTAATTATAAGTCTAATTTAATTCAAGTACTTAAATTCTCCACCAACAACTATAGAATTCCGCATCATGTCTGCCGAAGGGAACATCACAGTCACAACCGAAGCTGTCACCCATGGTCTCGAGATAACTCTCCACTTCAACACCGTTCTCAAGGAGCAAGCAGCCCACTTCACCACCATTATCAACGAGCAAACGGTCCATCTTAACACCGCCCTCAACAAGCAAGCGGCCCTCTACGAGACTATCCTCAATAAGCAGTAGCCCACTATGAGACTATCTTCAAGGAGCAAGCAACCCTCTCCCGAACTCTTCTCGATGAACAAGAATCCTTCTTTGAGACAGTTCGCCTCAAACGAACAGACCGTTTCCAGAAAGTGATGCACAAGGCTCTAAAGGAAACTGATGAACATCTCCAGTCCGACATCTACGGCATCTACGAATACCTCAACCGCACTCTCCCTCCTGCTCCGTTTCAACACCCGTACACTCCTCGAATGTATGGGCCACCACCACAGACTCTCCCCATTGGGATTCCTCGTATAACTACCCATCAGCAAGGAATACTGGTGCCTAAATCACCCTCCAAGTTGGTTCGTGGCAAGAAGGATGAGCACGAGTATGATGATTTGGGTATGCCATTAGACAAGTGCTTCAAAAGTCTAGTTCAAGCCGGCAAGTTATCTCCTCTCCTTGACTACAAACCAAACTTTGCAAGACAAGACTTGGACCCATCCAAATATTGCAAATATCATAAATACATTGGACATGATACTGAAATCTGCACTCAACTGAAGAGGAAAATTCAGAGCCTCATCAATAATGGGATCATCACCCGCCAGAGGGATGTATGGGCGTGAGCAAAGTCCAAGCAAGCGAGACGCTACACCGGGGCTACCTCCTTCAAAAAATAATAATAAAAAAAGAGGCTTTCAGTCTTCGTAGGTTCTAGAGAGTCTTTTAGTCAAAGTCCACCTCGGACGTTAGTTTTTTATTTTTACTCGCAAGAGTCCACTTTGGACCTTAGTTAGATTGTTAAAGTCCACCTCGGACTAGTCAATTTGAGTCCTTAATAAAAAGAGTCTTTATTTCTTTTCTCTCTAGATTTGAGACATAATCTTGCATATACACATCAATTCCATGAAAATTGTATTAATCTCAATTGTCAATTGATTGCTATATCTTTATATGACGAATTAATCGCAAATATATTCATTAATGAAGACTCATTAAAAGGTAAATGGACCCACAAACCATCATACATAATTAAATAAACAATTAATCTCAAAATAACAAACGCTTTGATCAATCGAATCATTTTCTTGTTTCTATATACACTCTCTAAACCTACCCTCCATATATTCCCCTCTTACACACCCACTGTGTGCACCCTTCATATATTCCCCTCGCGTACACCCACTGTGTGCACCCTCTATATATACCCCTCGTGTATACCCACTGTGCGCACCCTCCATATATTCCCCTCGTGTACACCCATTGTGTGCACCCTCTATATATTTCCCTCGTGTACACCCACTGTGTGCACCATCCATATGTTCCCCTTGTGTACACCCACTGTGTGCACCCTCCATATATATATCCCTCATGTACACCCACTGTGTGCACCTACTAAATACTCCCCATATACACTTCCATCTTCTCATGAAGAAAAACGATGACTGAAGAGCTGCTCACCATCGAAGAAGCGCCCCCGCAATCATAAAGGTTGTCCGTTTCCGTCACAACTACAACATGAAGATCCACTGGGGCTGTCTGTCCTCCTCGAAGATGTCAACAAAATGCAAGGGGCTATTCAATCCCCCACCATGAGTTCTACCTCCCAAAGACAAAAGCGAACTAGGGGCTCATCTTGCCCTGCGTTTCATATGTATACAAAAAAAAGCTCGCTAGGTCGAAACCCACAACGGGCAGGTTAAGCAAAAATTAGAGCAAAAGCACCAAAAAAAGAAGCCCGCTAGGTTGAAAACCCGTAAGGGCGGCCTAGGCAAAAATAAAGGTGTGCACAAAAAAAATCAAAGCAAAGAAAAATAGAAGGGGCTATCATCATAGGAAAAGTAAAAGTCCCGCTTTCTTTTCACTTCATATTTTCTATTTTTCTTTCTTTCTTTCCAAAGATGTTCAACAACTACGAGCGAAGCAATCCAAAGCAACAAGTGAAGTAGTCCAAACAATAGAGCAAACCACCACTCAATACCGGTATCATCATCAACTGGACCATCCTCGAACTACGCGGACCTAAGCCTCTCATTACGAGAGGAACGTAGTCAACCTCCTGGTCCGGTCCACAAAATATACACAAACCACCTCGAGCCAACTTTCATTCTTTTCTCTCTTCCCCATACACCATAATTTCTATTCTCTTTCTCGATTAATCAAGGCGTTTATTATTTTGAGACTACTTGTCTAAAACATAATCATAAGATACATAAATAATCAACGAGGTCCACTCTCGAGCAATCAAAAGACAATTCCGAATAAAACAATTTTCAAATATCTCGACAAGTTTTCTGTTCTACAATCTAGGAAAGAGCTAAACACTTACTTTCTGTCAAGCATGGGCTTCCTTCCTTTTATACACATATTTTCCGTAAGTTTTAAATGCGAGAACTCCCACTCTTGTTTTCTCTCGCTCTCTTCTCTCACATAACAAAAAAGGCTCCTGCGAGTCGTCTGTACATTTATGTCATTTTTCTTTATTTTTGAGTCGACTGAAATTAAAAAAAAAGACGTTAAAAGAATATACCCACCTAGATTGAAAACCCGCAAGGGCGGTCTAGAGAAAAAAATAGGGTGCGTCTAGAAAGAGGTAGAGTCCCCCACCTTATGCCCTCACCAAACTGGGGCTACCCTAGCGAAATTGGGCCGAGTATTGATGCTCCAACAAGATCATTCCCCGCAGAAATTCATCTCTCTCCATTGAAGCTCAATATGGATGACCTCTTTCTAATGACCTCACCAAACTGGGGCTGTCCCAATGGAACCAGACCGACTACTGATGCTCCAACAAGATCACTCTCCACAAAAGGTCATCTCCTCATCAAAGTTCAACATGGTTCACCTCTCTCAAGTACCCCCATTCAAACTAGGGCTTCTCCAAACCAAGTTAAGTCGAATGCCTGGCGACTCAGAAATCACCAGCAACCCGACGAAATCATACTCACCCGAAAGACTACCCTGATAAAAAAACCTAACGAAAGACAAGTACTTGAGTTAATTAGGCTATACTTAATTATAAGACATCTTTATAAGATCATTACATTTTAGAAAGTGTTTTCTATCACGACACGTTTTTTATAAACCTGCACACTCGGTCTCCACTAATTTACAAAATGTCTTTTGTCTCATCCCCGTGATGTCCTAACTGTCTCGGTCCTACACCTTAGGCTACCCTTGAGTCCTGCATCCCGTCTCCCATAGGTCAAAATCCCTAAATCTCCTTTAGGCAACTGGTACCAATAGAAGTCAAATAGTTTATGTGTAACGATTCCAAACCTCGACACTATTTTAGTCATAAGTTGAGCACATGAGTGTGACGACCCGTCCCAATTTCATGTAACTTTTACACATAATATTATTTTATAATTTAATTTGTGTTAGTTTGATTATTTTAAAAGACTTACTTAATCTATTAAAATATTAAATAAAAGTATTTGGATTGCAAAATGATTAACTAGCATGAGTGGAAGTTAAAATAGTAGAGTTAGTATTTATAAATAATGATAAGGGGGTTAAGTGTTAAAGTTGAAACCTTGGATATTAAATTTAATTGATTAACTTGGAAGGGCCTAAGTGTAACTTACCAATTATATAACCCACCTTCTTGATCTCTCTGCGCAGAAACTGAAACACTTTCCCTTTTCTTTCTCATTTCTCCTTCTGTTCTGTCGAAGAGTATGGGTTTTGACCCATACCCTCTTCAATTTCTCATTATTTATTACTACATTCTAAAATCCGACTTCACCAAAATGTTCGGGGCGTCGAGTAGATCAAATCTAGGCGATCAGAAAAATATGTCATCCGTACTATTTTTGAAACAAGTAAGTTACTACTCACCTTTTAAATCATAATATTGCTCATGCATATTATATGTGATACTTTTCTTGATAATTGTTGTTATTTGGGAGTATTATAGCTATTTGTTGTTTGGGCTATTTTGTGAGTATTCTCACTGTTAGAATCATTTCTTGGGTTTATATACATTAGATAAGAAGTTGTAATAATACTTTTGAGAAGGTGAATTAGAGTTAGAATGTTAAATAAATATTTAGGGGAAGTTGTAATAGTACTTTTGAGACGGTGAATTAGAGTTAGAATGTTAAATAAATAAATAGGGGAAGTTGTAATAGTACTTTTGAGACGGTGAAATAGAGTTAGTGTAAAAGAATTAAATATCACTGGCGGAGGTGAGTGGGTGACAACCCAAATAGGGCGGCGACCACACATATTTATGTATTGTTTTTTAGCCTGAGAGAGAGTGCATTTGGGCGGTCGCACAGACTGTTGTGGGCGGCCACACAGTCTGCTAGAAAAACTGATGTGTTCCAATTTAAATGATTTAGGATTCATTTTATGTTCAGGTCTTGAGTCCTATTCTATGGTACATAGATAGGCGTTGTGGAACATAAGGGTGTTAGGAATTGGTTCGATTATGAACAGATGTAAGGTGTGAAATGGTGTTTAAATGCCTACGGATTTGTTTAGCATCTTGATGGTGTATTTATTCGGATTTCCTATTTGGGAATCCTAAATGTAAAGAAATGGTTGAGTTCATAGTCATCGTACTATTTATGAGTAACTCATAGGAAATGTTCGACTGTAAATACATGTCGCGACCCCGGACCCCGCGGGCCCGAGACCGCGAGCTGGACGTCGACTCTAAAACCAAAACTCAGAAATACTGAAGTTAAAAATTCCAATTGATACCAAAAGGTGATAATCCAAAGTTTTACAAAACCAAGTTTAATAAAAACCAAATACAACTATCATAAACTTCCACAAGTTTATGCCCAACAAAATACAAATATACAATTCTTAGTGACGTCATTGTTTGGTACAACTACCCCAAAATGGTTACACATTTACATAATGGAAACCAACCTATCTCAACCTTCCCTAAAAGAACGGATCCACACTCGACGTCCTCTTTCTCGTGATCAGCGAGACTAATCCTTAGCACCTGGGGGGGGTTAAGGAAAAACAAAGATAAAAGAAAGGGAGTGAGATAAATCTCAATAAGTTACTAATGCAACTACATGACATGCTATGATGCAATAAGCAATAAACAATAATAATTATCACATAGCACATAGCAATTATCATATAACAGATAGCAGCGGAAATAAACACATAACAAAGGATATAGCCAAGGTTTTCCAAACCGGATCATCCAAATAAAGGATCGCTCCGCAGCTTCAATAATCAACAAATCATCATCTTCATAATAGCATGAAAGCCGAAGAGAAAACCCCGGTACCGGAACCAATAACCATAAAAGTGTCACAAAGGACAAGGACCATGACACAAAGTCATGCCCGTTAGCCAGATACATTCACAAAGGAACGCTGACTTATCCTTTCCAAGGCCAATCTGGAGAAGGGGTATAGTAAGGGCAAAACAATGGTCAACATTATAATGGACTTGGCTTTGCCATTATAATCCTTCCCATCGCCCGATGCAACAAATATGCCAGCTGGGCTTCCAAATAAATGCTAAGTAATAATAATTTAGCATGAATGAACAACTTAAGGTTCCAAAGTAGGGAACCAATCCAAGTAAATTACCACAAGGTAAACCATACCAAGAAGTCACCAATAAAGCGAAATATACCAACAACACACAATTAAAGTGTTCCAATATTCCCAATTAACACTTAATTGATTTCAAACACGAACTTCAACACAAAGGACCCAATTCTATCACTAGAGTGTACTAAAATGTTCACTAAGGTCAACTAGGAGGACACCCAAGAATTGGATCACAACGCATTCGTTAATCACACAATTTAACAAAATGTAAACTTTCAGAGGACTGTGCGCCGCCCACGCTGGGTTGTGCGGTCGCCCAAAGTGCCTCAAAACAAGAACAAAAGCTCTCAGAAAGATGCGCGGTCGCCCATACGATTTTGGGCGGTCGCCCAATATGCCGGAATTGCCAGAAGTCGGGAAGAACAACATGGGTTCTTCCATTTTCAACCCAAAACACATTTAACCAAAATCCCAACTTCCAACTCATGTACTAATGTACCAAAACAATTTATAACTAGGGTGGGGACTCTAATACACCATTCATCAACCCAAAACAAAGAATCAAACCCAACATTCCAAAATCACCATTTTTTGATCAAAACCCAAAATAAATTCCAAACAAATTCAAAACCCAACCAAACTTCAAATGTAACACATCAATCATCATAAAAACGTGATATGAACATTTTAGCATCGAAATGGGGGAAAAGTAACTTACTTGCAAATTCTCAAAGTTGATTGATTTCGATTCTTTTTGGCTTCCTACGATCCTATCGACGATCTAAACATGTTTCACGTTTTAAGAAATGGGAGATTATGAGAGGAAGATGGAGAAAATGAAGAGAGAAGTAAAGAGAAGAAAAATGCTTACCTTGGAGAGAGAGAGAGAGAGAGAGAGTTGTCTGGGAGAGGAATGGAGAGAGTGAGGGAGATGGTGAGGAAGGTGAGGGGAGTAGGGAGGGAGTAGGGGGATTGTTTTAAAAAGATTTACACTTAGGCCCCTCTCTCACACTACACACAAACTACACTCCCAACTAACAATTAAGACCCAACATTTCTACATAGCACAAATGACTCTATTAAAATGCACACATAATAATTAGATAAATAATAATTTAAATAAATAAATAAGCAAATAATTAAATAAAAATCATTTAATTACTAATAAAATAGAGCCTATATTTCGGGTCGTGACAATACAAGAGGTGTATTTGTGACTAAGTATGATATGATTTTGTTTAAGATCCTTAATGTGGTATTGTTCGGATTCCTGCTTTGGAATCTTACGTTAAAAGGAATTGTTCGTTTGTGATCAAGTGGGAAATTTGTAACCATTTGGGTTCATTTTAGGTGTCGTTACATCTTTATGATGCTTTTGTGGGATTTCCTACTTTGAAATCCTTTGGTTGAGAAATGTTTCTAATGCACTTGGTTGTTGGGCTCTTTATGAGCAGTTTATCATCATTATGATGTACTTGGTACAGTTCCCTATATTGGAATCATATACTGATTGTGATTTCGTTTAAAGTCCAGCTGGTCTTACTTGGTTGAGTCGGGCAGTGGTTGGAGATTATAATGGCTCCCAAGCCAAGTCCATTATAATGTTCCCACTGGTAACCCCTTTTTACCCCTTCCAAATTGGCCTTAGTTGGGTTGAACTAGCTCCCTTGTGTGAGTATTCTAGCTACACATTTTGGTTGGTATGAGCTAGCTCCCTTGTGTGAGTATTCTAGCTACACGTTTTGGGTTATGACTTTGTGTCATTTTTCCCTCGTTGTTCTTGTTGTTGTTTGGTTCCGGAACCCCTGCTTCAGCTCTTTGATGCTGCCCTGTTGATGCTGCTCTTTGATGCGGCTCTGTTGATATTGTTGAGATTGTTATATACTTTTGGAAGAACCTTGGCTCAGTATCCTTTGTAATGTGTTTATTTCAGCCTTATGTGCTGTGTTGTGAGTTGGCTTCGCCCCTCGTGTTATATGCTACGTGATTGCATATTGAGAATGCTCATTGGATATTATTATATACATGTTAGTATGTCATATAGTTGCATTAGAAAATTACTGAGATTTATCTCACCCCGTTCCTTTCAAATTTGTTTTCCTTAGTTCACAGGAAAGCTAGAGGTTGTAAGCCGTGAGAGCTGATGTTGTGGGACTGTTCTGAGCAGGTTATACTCTTTTGGGGTAGTTGATCTACGGAGCTTTTGTTTATTCTTGTTGTGAGGCCGTGGTTGTACAATGTACAGTGTTATGTAAGTATTGTTGGTTTTATAGCAGAGTTCACGCGCCTGTTTCAGTATTTAGCATTTTAGATATGTATTGTCACGACCCGAAAACCCGCCTCTAATTTCTAATAATAAATATTTAATTATTTAATTATTTCTTATTTAATTGTTTAAATTATTATTTAATCAATAATTTATGTGTGCATTTTATGTGTTATAATAATTTATGCCTAGCATTTTATTTGGGTCATTTGTGCTAGCGTAGTATTATTTGGTCTTAGTTGTTAGTAGGAAGTATTGGGTTTGTGTAGTTAGTGGGGAGGGGGTCTAAGTGTAAGTTTTCAAAATAATTCTCCCTACTCCCTCTCTTCTCCCTCACCTCTCTCACCTCACTTCTCATTTTCCCAGCTCAATCTCTCTTTCTCTTTCCAATTGTTTGGGTAAGTTTTCTCTCCCTTCTCTCTACATTTCCATCATCTTCCTCTCATCTTACCTTATTTCTCATTTTACGAAATGTGTTTAGATCGTCGATAGGATCGCGTAGAATCAAAAATATTTGAATTCCGTCATCTTTGAGAAATCTCAAGTAAGTTGCTTTTCTCCCATTTTTATGCTAAATTGTTCATATCATGTTTATATAATGCTTGAGTTGTTATACTTGATGTTTTATTGAGTTTGTAATTTATTTGGAATTTATTTGGGTTTTTGACAAAAATTGGTGCTTGATATGAATGTTGGGTTGATTCTTGGATTGGGGTTATTTATGAGGTTGATTAGGTCCCCTTTAATCCTAGATGTTGTTGTGATTCATTGGGGAACTAGTAGAAAGGTTTGATTTTGGGCATTTTGGAAATGGGTGTATTTTGGGTTGAAAATGGTAGAACCCAGCTGCAAATCCCGACCAAAAACCAGACCAGGCGCCCGCCCGGGTTGGACCAGGCTCCCGCCCGCCCACCTTTTTCCAGCGGCCAGACCTTCTGTTGAAATAAGCGCGTGCCCGACCCCCTCCAGGCGCCCGCCCGCCCTGTTTCAGGAAATTCCTCCTTTTTGCTTGTTTAAACTAGATTGCTTCCCTAGTTTTAATTTATCTACTCAAATTAACTTAAGTTAACATTGTGGAACACTTTATTAATTGGAATTTGTTCTTTTGTGAATAAAAGTGTTACGAAATTTGTTTAAGTACCGTTTTGGGAATGTGGGCCATCTTTGATGTGTTGATTGTATTGGTTTACCTTTGTGGTGATTTAATTGGAATGGTTCCCTACTTTGGAATCGCGAGTTGTTTATTTGAGCTAGTATTTATTACTTAGCTTTTATTTGAAAGTCCAGCTGGTTATTTGTGTATCGAGTCAGGCAATGGATAATGCTATAATGGCACAAGCCAAGTCCAGTATAGCATCGCCCATTGGTCCTTCTTTCCTCATCCAGATTGGCCTTGGATGGGATGAGCTAGCTCCTTTTGTGAGTATTCTAGCTAGGCGTTTTGGAGCATGACTTTGTGGCATGGCTCCCGCCCTTTGTGGCATGTTACTTGGTTATTGGTTCCGGTACCGGGGGTTTTCTCTTCAGGCTTTCATGCTACTATGAAGATGTTGATTGTTGATTGTTGAAGCTGCGCAGCGACCTTTATTTGGTTATATCAGTTGGGAAACCTTGGCTAATATCCTTTGTTAATTGTTTATTTCCGCTGCTATCTGTTAACTGATAAATGCTACGTGCTAAGTGATATTTATTATTGTTTATTGCTTATTGCATTAGCATGTCATGTAGTTGCATTGGTAACTTATTGAGATTTATCTCACCCCCTTTCTTTTATCTTTGTTTTTCCTTAACCCCCCCAGGAGGAAAGGATTAGACTCGCTGATCACGAGGAGGACGTCGCGAGGGTTGAGCTTTTGGGGCAAGTTGTTATTGGTGGGTTTACATTACATAAATGTGTAACCTTTTTGGGAATAGTTGTACCAAAATTGACGTCATTAGAATTTGTATATTTTATTATATTGAGTGTAAGCTTATGGAGTTTACACTAGTTTATATTTTGTTGTTAAAGTTGGATTTCAAAACTTTGTGTTATCATCTTTTGGTATAAAAAGGAAATTTTTATCTTCATTATTTTAGAGTTTATTGTTTAAGTCGACGTCCAGCTCGCGCACTCCGGGCCCGCGGGGTCGGGGTCGCGACAGTTGGTATCAGAGCTATGGCTTAGCTCTAAGTATAAGTCTAGGGGACTAGTATGACCTAGGAGGGTAGTTGTGTTCGGAGTGAGTAACAGTTGATGTTTCATGCAGGTAATTGTCCTCAATGGCTAGAAGAAGAACAGGTGAAGGTTCTAGTGGGGCTCAGAATCAGAATGATCTTCGGGAAGAGAACCGTGCCATGTTCCAAGGCTTGTTTGAGGCGGCCATGAAGGCTATTCATGACCAAGGGCCAAGAGAGGAGTATGTGCCACCTCCATGTTACGGGTTGGAGCAGTTTCTGAAATTAAAACCAAGAGAGTTTGACGGTGAGCCCGATGTGAAGAAGACCGAACTATGGATCAAGTCTATGGAGAAAATTTATGATGTGTTTGGGTGTACGGACGAGGATAGGGTCCGGTTTGTGGCTTATAAATTGGTTGGGGCCGCCGAGCATTGGTGGAAAGGAGTCAAAGCGAGTTGGGATGATACCCATACAGTGTATGCATGGGAATTGTTTGTGCGGAAGTTCAAAGAGCATTTTATCCCGGTAGTGGACCAGAACCGAAAGGAGATCGAGCTACTCAACTTGGAGCAAGGTTTGTTGTCTATAGCTCAATACTCGGCTAAGTTCACAGAATTAGCCCGGTATTGTGACTATCTTGTGAGGACTGAAGAACAGAAAGCTATGAGGTTCATCCGCGGTTTGAAGACTTCTATCCGCACTCAGCTTATAGCCCAAAGGATTGTGACATTCCAGGATGCGGTAGACCGTGCATACTTAATCGAGCAAGATATAGAGGAGCATAAGAAGAAGGTCGAGGTGACTAACACTAGCAAGAAAGGAGGGCAGAGCAAGCCACAATCACGTTCTAATAACCGAGGTAATTTTGAGGGACAATCTCAGTCCCGAGGGCAACCGATCCCAAGGAACCCGGGTACTACTTCCAGGAACCAAGGAAACCAAAATAGGAGACTTTGTTCCTATTGCCAAAAGGAAGGTCATTCAGAGGACTGGTGTTGGAAGAAACAAGGGAAATGTGTGAACTGTGGACAGTTGGGGCATTTTGTGAAGGATTGCCCGAGATTCAGAGGTCAACCGACTGGGGTAGGAGCTGGTGCTCCACAGAGTCAGAAAAGGGATGCTACGGGAAAGGCCAAGGTCCAAGGAAGGGTATTTTCCATGAATCAACAACAAGCTACCGATGATCCTTCTGTTATTGGAGGTATTGTTTCTGTGTTTAATGTGAGCGCCCGAGCGTTAGTAGATCCAGGATCATCTCATTCTTACATATCTGTGCAATTTGCTTCTATGCTAAATGCTGCATTTGAGTTTTTACCTTATGTGCTAGAGGTGTCGACCCCTATAGGAGAATGTTTGGTGACTGATAAAGTCTTTCGTGCTTGTGATGTGCTTATATGTGGTCGTGTCTTGTGTGCGGACTTGGTAGTCCTTCCAATTCAAGACTTTGATGTTATTTTGGGTATGGATTGGTTGAGCAAGTTTCATTCTTCTGTTGATTGTCGTAGGAAAGTTGTTACTTTTTCTATTCCCAATGTGCCTAAATTTGTTTTTGAGGCTATGCCTTTGGGTAGAAATATTCGTATGATTTCCTATATGAAAGCTAAGAAATTATTGCACCGTGGTTGTGAGGGGTACTTGGCTAGTGTGCTTGATACTAGGAAAGAATCCCCTAGTTTGGAGAGTGTTCGGGTAGTTAGAGAATTTCCCGATGTTTTCTCTTCTGAATATAATATGCCTCCCGATCATGAGATAGAATTTTGTATAGATCTTTTGCCGGGTACAACTCCGATTTCAAAGGCACCGTACAGGTTGGCTCCCGCAGAGTTGAAGGAACTAAAAGTTCAGTTGCAAGAGTTGCTTGATCGAGGGTTTATCCGTCCTAGTGTTTCCCCGTGGGGAGCACCGGTTTTGTTTGTGCGGAAGAAAGATGGTTCTTTGAGATTGTGTATTGATTACCGGAAGTTGAATCAGGTTACCGTGAAGAACAAGTATCCTCTACCTCACATTGATGATTTGTTTGATCAACTTCAAGGCTCAGTTGTGTTTTCTAAACTTGATTTGAGGAGTGGGTACCATCAGTTGAAGATTCGATCGGAGGATATTCCGAAGACTGCCTTTCGCACTCGGTATGGACATTATGAATTCTTGGTTATGCCATTTGGGTTGACTAACGCGCCTGCCGTGTTTATGGATTTGATGAACCGGGTTTTCCATCCTTACCTTGACTCATTTGTGGTGGTCTTCATCGACGACATTCTTGTCTACTCTAAATCTCGAGAGGAGCACGAGCAACACTTGAGGACAGTTTTATCCATTCTTGCGAGGGAGCAATTGTTTGCGAAGTTTAGTAAATGCGAATTTTAGCTCAAGAAGGTTTCATTTCTGGGTCATGTTATTTCGAAAGATGGGATTTCTGTGGATCCTTCAAAGATAGAAAGAGACCCGAGTCAGTGACCGAGATCAGAAGTTTTCTGGGTTTAGCCGGGTATTACAGAAGGTTCATAGAAGGGTTTTCGAGGATTGCTACTCCGATGACTCAGTTGACCCGGAAGGATGTACCGTTTGTGTGGAGTGAAAAATGTCAAAGTAGCTTTGATGAATTAAAGAAGAGATTAACTACGGCTCCTATTCTTGCGTTACCAAATGGAAATGACGATTTAGTGATTTACAGTGATGCTTCGAAAGAGGGTTTGGGTTGCGTTTTGATGCAGAATGGGAAAGTGATTTCTTATGCTTCGAGGAAGTTGAGCCCTAGCGAACAAAATTACCCTACTCATGATATGGAGTTGGCTGCGATAGTCTTTGCTTTGCACAAGTGGAAGCATTACCTATATGGAGCGAAGTTTGAGATTTTTACCGATCACAAGAGTTTAAAATACCTCTTCTCTCAAAAGGAATTGAATAACCGTCAGCGTAGGTGGATGGAGCTTTTAAAATATTATAATTGCACTATTTCGTACCATCCGGGCAAAGCAAATATAGTAGCTGATGCGATCAGTCGAAAGTCTTATGTGGCATCAATGATGATTCGTGAATGGAAATTGCTAGAGGATGTTCGAGATTGGGGTCCTCGCGAATCGAGACGTGGGGCGATTTTTGCGAATATTAGGGTATCTCCGACCCTAATTAAACAAATAAAAGATACTCAGAAGGATGATCCAGAGTTGAAGAAGATTATGGATAATGCTCGGGATAGACAGTATGTGGACTTCCAGCTTGACTCCAAGGGAGTGTTGACTTACCGTAGCAGATTGTGTGTGCCGATTATCGGTGGGATTAAACAACGAGTTCTTGATGAGGGTCACAAATCCCGTATACCATTCATCCCGGGAGTACGAAGATGTATCAGGATTTAAAACAGCGGTTTTGGTGGATTAACACGAAGAGGGAAATTGCAGATTATGTATCGAAGTGTTTGACCTGTCAACAAGTTAAAGCAGAGCATCAGAGACCCGCAGGTCTACTTCAGCCTCTTGAGATACCCGAGTGGAAGTGGTAACACATTACGATGGATTTTGTAACCGGACTACCCAAGACTCGAAGAAGGTTCAATACAGTTTGGGTGATCGTGGACCGATTGACTAAATCTTCTCATTTCTTACCTATTGACATTTCCTATTCGATGGAGAAACTTGCGAATTTGTATATTCATGAGATTGTCAGATTACATGGTGTTCCAGTTAGTATTGTGTCAGACATAGATCCCAGGTTTACATCCCGATTTTGGCAAGCGTTACAGAAGGCTTTGGGTACCGATTTGAGGTTTAGCACCGCGTTTCATCCTCAGACTGAAGGTCAGTCTGAGAGAACCATCCAGATTCTCGAGGATATGTTACGGGATTGCACAGTTGACTTTCCAGATTCGTGGGATACCCATCTACCGCTTGCAGAGTTCGCCTACAATAATAGTTATCAGTCGAGTATTCAGATGGCACCGTACGAGGCTTTGTACGGGAGGAAATGTCGGTCTCCTATTTGTTGGGACGAGGTTGGGGAAGCAAAACTTTGGGGTGTTGACATGGTTCAGGACTCGGTGGAGAAGGTTAAAATTATTCGGGATCGATTGAAAACAGCCCAGAGTCGACAGAAGAGCTACGCCGATCATCGGAGACGAGATCTTAGTTTTCAGACCGGAGATTTTGTGTTCTTGAAGGTGTCCCCGAAGGTTGGTATTCGAAGGTTCGGGAAGAAAGGTAAGTTGGCTCCGAGGTTTGTTGGACCGTTTGAGATTTTTGGGAAAGTGGGACTTATAGCATACCGTCTTGCGTTGCCAGCTTCTTTGGATCGGTTACATAATGTTTTTCACGTTTCTATGCTTCGGAAGTATGTTCATGATCCATCTCACGTGTTACCGAGAGTACCGGAGGATATAGAGCCTGATATGACCTACGAGGAACGACCGGTTCGGATTTTAGATACCAAAGTCCAAGAGTTGAGGAACAAAAGCATTCCGTTGGTAAGAGTTCTTTGGAGGAATCATAATATTGAAGAATCGACTTGGGAGCTTCGAGAGGAGATGGAGCGTCGATATCCGTGGCTTTTTAATTCGGGTAATTCTCGTTAAAATTCGGGTCGAATTTTCTTTAAGGGGGAGTGAATGTCACGACCCGAAAACCCGCCTCTAATTTCTAATAATAAATATTTAATTATTTAATTATTTCTTATTTAATTGTTTAAATTATTATTTAATCAATAATTTATGTGTGCATTTTATGTGTTATAATAATTTATGCCTAGCATTTTATTTGGGTCATTTGTGCTAGCGTAGTATTATTTGGTCTTAGTTGTTAGTAGGAAGTATTGGGTTTGTGTAGTTAGTGGGGAGGGGGTCTAAGTGTAAGTTTTCAAAATAATTCTCCCTACTCCCTCTCTTCTCCCTCACCTCCCTCACCTCACTTCTCATTTTCCCAGCTCAATCTCTCTCTCTCTTTCCAATTGTTTGGGTAAGTTTTCTCTCCCTTCTTTCTACATTTCCATCATCTTCCTCTCATCTTACCTTATTTCTCATTTTACGAAATGTGTTTAGATCGTCGATAGGATCGCGTAGAATCAAAAATATTTGAATTCCGTCATCTTTGAGAAATCTCAAGTAAGTTGCTTTTCCCCCATTTTTATGCTAAATTGTTCATATCATGTTTATATAATGCTTGAGTTGTTATACTTGATGTTTTATTGAGTTTGTCATTTATTTGGAATTTATTTGGGTTTTTGACAAAAATTGGTGCTTGATATGAATGTTGGGTTGATTCTTGGATTGGGGTTATTTATGAGGTTGATTAGGTCCCCTTTCATCCTAGATGTTGTTGTGATTCATTGGGGAACTAGTAGAAAGGTTTGATTTTGGGAATTTTGGAAATGGGTGTATTTTGGGTTGAAAATATTAGAACCCAGCTGCAAATCCCAACCAAGAACCAGACCAGGCGCCCGCGCGGGTTGGACCAGGCTCCCGCCCGCCCACCTTTTTCCAGCGGCCAGACCTTCTGTTGAAATAAGCGCGTGCCCGACCCCCTCCAGGCGCCCGCCCGCCCTGTTTCAGGAAATTCCTCCTTTTTGTTTGTTTAAACTAGATTGCTTCCCTAGTTTTAATTTATCTAATCAAATTAACTTAAGTTAACATTGTGGAACACTTTATTAATTGGAATTTGTTCTTTTGTGAATAAAAGTGTTACGAAATTTGTTTAAGTACCGTTTTGGGAATGTGGGCCATCTTTGATGTGTTGATTATATTGGTTTACCTTTGTGGTGATTTAATTGGAATGGTTCCCTACTTTGGAATCGCGAGTTGTTTATTTGAGCTAGTATTTATTACTTAGCTTTTATTTGAAAGTCCAGCTGGTTATTTGTGTATCGAGTCAGGCAATGGATAATGCTATAATGGCACAAGCCAAGCCCAGTATAGCATCGCCCATTGGTCCTTCTTTCCTCATCCAGATTGGCCTTGGATGGGATGAGCTAGCTCCTTTTGTGAGTATTCTAGCTAGGCGTTTTGGAGCATGACTTTGTGGCATGGCTCCCGCCCTTTGTGGCATGTTACTTGGTTATTGGTTCCGGTACCGGGGGTTTTCTCTTCAGGCTTTCATGCTACTATGAAGATGTTGATTGTTGATTGTTGAAGCTGCGCAGCGACCTTTATTTGGTTATATCAGTTGGGAAACCTTGGCTAATATCCTTTGTTAATTGTTTATTTCCGCTGCTATCTTTAACTGATAAATGCTACGTGCTAAGTGATATTTATTATTGTTTATTGCTTATTGCATTAGCATGTCATGTAGTTGCATTGGTAACTTATTGAGATTTATCTCACCCCCTTTCTTTATCTTTGTTTTTCCTTAACCCCCCCCCCAGGAGGAAAGGATTAGACTCGCTGATCACGAGGAGGACGTCGCGAGGGTTGAGCTTTTGGGGCAAGTTGTTATTGGTGGGTTTACATTACATAAATGTGTAACCTTTTTGGGAATAGTTGTACCAAAATTGACGTCATTAGAATTTGTATATTTTATTATATTGAGTGTAAGCTTATGGAGTTTACACTAGTTTATATTTTGTTGTTAAGTTGGATTTCAAAACTTGTGTTATCATCTTTTGGTATAAAAAGGAAATTTTATCTTCATTATTTTAGAGTTTATGTTTAAGTCGACGTCCAGCTCGCGCACTCCGGGCCCGCGGGGTCGGGGTCGCGACATGTATATTATGCTTTTTTGATATTTATGGAATTTAGAATTTTCGGGGCGCGACAGTTGGTATCAGAGCAATGAGATTAGATCTTGAAAGGGAATAAGAACTCTGATATTGAATAGGTTTCGATACTTGAGTGTTACGATTTTGAGCGTTTAGAAAACTAAGTTTTCTTGAAGTCAATTAGCTTCCTTGGTCATGGAAAATTTGTATATTAGAAGCTCAACAAATTAGTGGATGAGGTTAAGCTGGAAGTTGGTTGGGTTATGGGTGTGATATTGACGTTGAGTGTTCTTTCTCTTGTGGTATATCAGGCATAGGACTGGTGGTAATAGTGTTGGTTCCATTGGTGTTAGTTGGTTTTCGAATCGAGAGTGCGAGTCTTTGAAGACTTAGGCGTATCTATTTCGTAAAGTGGACAATGTTTTGTGCCATATACGCATGTTTGTCCTCACTTCTGGATTTATTTGGAAGTGTATTCTCGAATATGAGACTACGGGATTGCTACCGGTATATATAAGAAACCCGATAGAATTATGGGCAATAACACCCTATGAGTTATAAGTTGATTTAGTTATGTCACTTATACGGGATATTGCTGTGATAGGTGGTGTGGCCTAACTTTCTATGTGTCACGAATTTCATGTTTGCCATCGATTGGTGGTGAATATTTCCATATTAGTATGTTTGACTTTGTTTAGGAGCATACTAGACATATATATATAACGTTCAGGTTCTGTATTGAAAATCAGAAAAATTATTATTACAAGGTTGTGTTGGGAATTTAGCTGATTTAGTTGACAGTAGAACGTCTACACAAAATCTGAGAGATGTGCGCATTAATTTTGAAATCTTGGGTATACTTTATTTTGGGTGCAATATGTCTCTTGACCGATAGGGAACTTGAGTTATATGATGAGTTGATATAGGCTACAATACTGATAGGTGAATCAGTGAGCATATAGCATCGGTTGAGATAGAAGAGTGGAAGATTCAACCCGAGAGACAATTTAATAAAGGATTCATAAAACTTAGTATATCTAAGTGGGGTGCGTTGTTATTGTTTGGTATTAAGAGAGATTCTACTTTACGATTCTATATGGAATACAGAGAGCTCAACTAGGTAACTACGACGAATTTTTATTTGTTATCTTATATTGTTGAATTATTCAATCCCTGAAGTTGATCAGTGGTTTAGTCGGTGTTTGATTGATAAGTGGCTATTATTGGTTGAAGGTCAAATATGAGGATATATCGAAGACAATTTCTCATATTAGGTATGCTCATCAGGAATTCGTGGTTATATCATTTAGATGGATAAATGGTTTAGTGGTATTGATGGATTTGAGGAATGATATTTCCAAATTATATAATTTGATTTTGGTGGTGAATTGATAAAGGATATAACCAGTGTTAATGTTTTCTTGGGGACATATCAAATTTCACCATTATCATAAAAATGATAAATTTATTATCTATAGTAGTATTTCTAAATAAAGATTGAGGGGTATATTGATTCAAGATGATAAAGTATTTGTATATATTTCGAGGATTAACTCCCTATGAATAGAATCATCTATGACTTAGGATTGATTGTAACTTTATTGATATTGCCTTAGCAATATTTTTTTTTTATATAGGACCAAGTTTGAAATGTATGTTAATAGACTATGTCACGACCCGAAAACTAGGCTCTATTTTATTAGTAATAAATAATTGTTATTTATTTATTTGCTTATTTATTTAATTAAATTATTATTTATTTAAATATTTATGTGTGCACTTTATGTGTCATAATAATTATGCCTAGCATTTATTCGAGTTATTTGGGCTAGTGTGGAAGTGTTGAGTCTTAATTGTTAATAGAGAGTGTAAGTAATTGTGCTTGTTAGTGGGGAAAGGGGGGGCTAGGTGTAACTTTTATTTTCTTCATCTTCTCCCTACTCACCTCCCTCACCCTACTCTCTCATCTCACACTCCACCTCCCTCTCTCTCCCTGAAACTCTCTCTCTCTCTCTAGCATTGGTAAGCTTTTCTTCTTCTTCCTTCTCTCTTCATTTCTCCATCTTCCTCTTGTTATTGCTCATTTCTTAAAACGTGAACCTTGTTTAGATCGTCGTTAGGATCGCGTAGAATCAAAAAGAATTGAATTCCGTCACCTTTGAGAAAATTCAAGTAAGTTACTTTTCCCCCATTTTGATGCTAAAATGTTCATCTCATGTTTATATGATGTTTGATGTGTTATAATTGAAGTTTGGTTGAGTTTAGAATTTATTTTGATTTATTTGAGTTTTTGGGTAAAAATGGTGAAATCTTGAATGTGGGGATTTGGTGTGGGTTTGGGATGATTAAAGGGTGTTATTTAGGTTCCCTTTAGGTTGGATGCTGTTTAGAGCTTTAGAAATGTATTGGGAAGCTTTGAATTTTGATAAATTTAGTGAAGGTTGTGTTTTGGTTCGAATTGGTGAACCCAGGAGGAAATCTGGGCATTGTTCTTCTGGCACGGTCGTGCTCCTTTATTTGGCACGGTCGTGCCAATATTCATTTTTCTCTCGCCATGTTTGGCACGGTCGTGCCCCTTTATTGGCACGGTTCCAATATTCATTTGCCCCTCGTCATGTTTGGCACGGTCGTGCCACTTTCTTAGGCACGGTCGTGCCAAGCTAGAATTCTGTATATTCTTCCTTTTCTTCTAAAATTGTTTCCTCCATAACTTTCTCATCCGAACTCCGTTTTAGAGCATGTAAACTATCGTTTCGAAGCTCTCTCCGAGTACTACAAGATGGTATAGGTTGTTCATTTAAGTTATAGTTTTATACTTTCGGGATTTTATTAGGTGTTTGAGGTTAAGAGGAGTTGTATCGATCCATTGTGAACAAGTTTTGTAAATCCAATTGAGTGACTTTATTGAGTTGTTATGATCATTTTTCTCGGGCCCGCGGGGTCCGGGGTCGCGACAGTTGGTATCAGAGCTATGGTTTAGCTCTATGTATAAGTATAGGGTGACTAGAATGACCTAGGAGGGTAGACGGGTCGAAGTGAGTAACGATGAGATTTATGCAGGTATTTGTTTGTGATGGTAGAAGAAGATCGTGGTGAATTCTAGTGGGACTCAGAATCAGAATGGTCTATGGAAGAAAACCGTGCAATGTTTCAGGACAGGTTTGAAGCGGCCGTGTGAAAGCAATTCATGACCAAGGGCCGAGAGAGGAACATGTAGAACTCCGCGATATGGGTTGGAGCAGTTCTTGAAGTCGAAACCAAGTGAGTACGACGGTGAGCCTGATGTGAAGAGGCCGAGCTATGGATAGAATCAATGGAGAAAATCTCGAGATCTTTGTTGCACTGATGAGGATATGGTTCTGTTTTCAGCTTATAAGCTCGTGGGGGCTGCGGAACATTGGTGGAAAGCACTGAAGACCAGTTGGGATGCGACTCTTGTACCATATCCTGGGAGTGGTTCGTGAGGAAATTCAAGGATCATTTTATCTCTCTAGTAAATCAAAACCGGAAAGAGATCGAGTTCCTCAGCTTGGAGCAAGCATGATGTCAGTAGCACAGTACTCAGCTAAGTTCACAGAATTAGCCAGGTGTTGTGAATACCTTGTGCGGACCGAGGAGCAGAAAGCGATGAGATTGATTAGGGGTTTGAAGACAGCTATTAGGACTCAACTTTTAGCCCAAAGAATTCAACCTTTTCAGGATGCGGTGGATCGAGCCTACTTGATTGAGCAGGATATTTGGGAACACAAAAGGAAGACTGAGATGGTTAACCCGGGTAAGCAAGGAGGGCAGAGTAAGTCACAACAGCAACATTCGGATAACAGAGGTAATTCTGGGGTGCAAACTCGATTCAGAAGGCAACTTCAAGGGCAACCAACAGTAGGAAATCAAGGTTCTAATAAGGGGACACAAAATGGGAAAGTCTGCAGCTTCTGTCAGAGGAAAGGACACTCAGAAGACAAGTGTTGGAAGAAGCAAGGAAAATGTGTGAAGTGTGGACAGTTGGGGCACTTCGTTAAAGATTGTCCGAGGTTTAGAGTTCAGTCATCTGGGACAGGAACTGGAATACCACAGGGTCAGAAGAGAGATGCTTCGGGAAGACCTAAAAGTTCAGGGTAGGGTATTTGTGATCAATCAGCACTCATCAGGTAATTGAACAATTTCAGGAGGTATTATTTTGCGTCGTGAGAGCGAGCGCGTGCATTTTAGGATCATCGCATTTATGTGTTTCTGTGCATTTAGTTGCATTTATTTCTCTGAGTCTTTGACTTATGTGTAGTAGGTGTTTACTCCTATGGAGGAGTTTAGGGTATCTGATGGAGTCTTATGTGCTCATGTTGTGCTTAAAGGTAGATATAACTTACCTGCTAATTGATCATACTGCTATTATAAGATTTTTGAGGTCATTTTGATAAGAGAAATGTCATGCTTTAGTCGATGGTTGTAGGGAAATTGTTACATCCTCTCTTCCCTTTTGCCTAAAATTGTTTTGAGACCGTTCCTTTGTGTAGAGTTAAGCAAATATTTTCTTGTTTGGAATCTGACTATTTTGCTTCGATGGGTGACAATGGATGTCTATACCAATTGTTGGGTGTATTTATCGTTTGTAAAAATTTCTATTTTATTTCTGAATAGTACCTAGTATTGGGGAGAACCTTGGGTTAAATTGAGTGTTATAGTACAAGGTTGTAGTGCTAATATTTAGATCAATGTCCTTATGGCATCGGTTGGGTTATAAGAGTTGAGGATTCAATGAGGATCTCTTAAGGAAAATTTTGGTCACTTTTAGTACATCTCCGTGAATGCATCGGAATGGATTAGTATGAAAAGGTGTACGATTTGTTATGGGTAATGAGTGTATGGTGGAATTTATAATCGATGATGGTGGTAAGCGTGTTAAGTTAGAAAAGACTAATAAGTACATTTTGGAAGAGTAACAATTTCTCGATCTATGTTAAAGGCATTTTGAATTTTGGTTAGAGAGTGGTTCTATGGTCCTAAATCTCTCCTTGGTGGCGTTTCGCGATTTGGATCAAGGGTATGTGGAGGAAGTGGAGTATCAATACTTGGGCATAATTAAGGAATATCATGATTTGGCACTGGGTCAATTGGAACGTTGCTAGCTAATTGGTTTATTATGATGGTAGTACCATTGAGCTTAAATATCATTAAGTCAATAAATGTATGCGTGAGGCCTAACTGGGGTTAGCTATTGAATTTAGAGTTCGTTGATTTCCTTTGGGTATATGAGCACAGATTATGACTTAAATGGGAGTTAGAGAAAATCTTTTGAAGATGAATTTGGGTCTTTTTGCGGACTATTGAGTATTCGTAATTATTTTAGGCTTTCAAGGATTGGAGTGTTATGACGATGACATTATGGCGTAAATTTAAGTGAACATTTTGTATTAAAATTTTGGGTTTACATTACACCTTTAGTTTAAAGTGCTACCTAGAGCGAGAGCACTATAATGGGAATCCTTAGAGATATAGCCTTTGATGAATATTGTGGAAATAGAAATTTCTTTAGCCTTTTATATTTTTTAAAAAAAAAGCTAATTTAGCTCGAGATGGTGATGTTTTGAATTTCTGGGGAAAAATACTAAGTATGCGATTTACAAATGGAAGTACCTTTGCGGTGTAGTTAAGGTGATGAATAAGGTGAGCTTGGGATATCTCGAGAGTTATGATTGGGAGCAATTGGGATTCTCCAATTTTGATTGTGGATTCTAATTAGTAGTGAAGGTTATGATTGAAGGAAGTTATGTGCGAGAGGTCGTGGTATCGTAAGCATTATTTAAGGTTACCTTGTAGTGGGGTAGATTGGACAATTGAGGAATTTGAGAAATGGCAGAACTATCGTATCCGTAGCTATTTGGTCTTTCGGGTAAGTCTCGTTAAAATTCGGGTCGAATTTTCTTTAAGGGGGAGTGAATGTCACGACCCGAAAACTAGGCTCTATTTTATTAGTAATAAATAATTGTTATTTATTTATTTGCTTATTTATTTAATTAAATTATTATTTATTTAAATATTTATGTGTGCACTTTATGTGTCATAATAATTATGCCTAGCATTTTATTCGAGTTATTTGGGCTAGTGTGGAAGTGTTGAGTCTTAATTGTTAATAGAGAGTGTAAGTAATTGTGCTTGTTAGTGGGGGAGGGGGGGGGGGGCTAGGTGTAACATTTTATTTTCTTCATCTTCTCCCTACTCACCTCCCTCACCCTACTCTCTCATCTCACACTCCACCTCCCTCTCTCTCCCTGGAAACTCTCTCTCTCTCTCTAGCATTGGTAAGCTTTTCTTCTTCTTCCTTCTCTCTTCATTTCCTCCATCTTCCTCTTGTTATTGCTCATTTCTTAAAACGTGAACCTTGTTTAGATCGTCGTTAGGATCGCGTAGAATAAAAAAGAATTGAATTCCGTCAACTTTGAGAAAATTCAAGTAAGTTACTTTTCCCCCATTTTGATGCTAAAATGTTCATCTCATGTTTATATGATGTTTGATGTGTTATAATTGAAGTTTGGTTGAGTTTAGAATTTATTTTGAATTTATTTGAGTTTTTGGGTAAAAATGGTGAAATCTTGAATGTGGGGATTTGGTGTGGGTTTGGATGATTAAAGGGTGTTATTTAGGTTCCCTTTAGGTTGGATGCTGTTTAGGAGCTTTAGAAATGTATTGGGAAGCTTTGATTTTGATAATTTAGTGAAGGTTGTGTTTTGGTTCGAATTGGTGAACCCAGGAGGAAATCTGGGCATTGTTCTTCTGGCACGGTCGTGCTCCTTTATTTGGCACGGTCGTGCCAATATTCATTTTCTCTCGCATGTTTGGCACGGTCGTGCCCCTTTATTTGGCACGGTCGTGTGCTTCTTTATTTGGCACGGTTCGTGCCAATATTCATTTTTCACTTTCGCCACGTTTGGCGTGCCGGTCTAGAATTCCCCTTTCCCTTTCTTCAATTGTGCCAATATTCATTTGCCCTTCGTCATGTTTGGCACGGTCGTGCCACTTTCTTAGGCACGGTCGTGCGAAGCTCTAGAATTCTGGTATATTCTTCCCCTTTTCTTGGTATAAAATTGTTTCCTCCATAACTTTCTCATCCGATAAGTTTTTTAGGCATGATTTTATTGGGTGTGAGGTTAAGAGAAGTTCTCTCCGAGTACTACAAGATGGTAGTTTTGTTGTTCATTTAAGTTATAAGTTTTATACTATGATCATTTTTGGATATTGGGTGTTTGAGGTTAAGAGGAGTTGTATCGATCCAAAGTTAACATAGGTTGTTCATTTAAGTTATAAGTTTATACTTCGGGATTTTATTGAGGTTAAGAGGAGTTGTATCGATCCATGTGAACAAGTTTTGTAAATCCAATTGAGTGACTTTATGAGTTGTTATGATCATTTTGGGATATAAGTGAGGACTTCATACTTTGAGACCCTTTAATTGAAAGTTATTTACTGATCGGATTGATTTTAGAATGAGACTTGGTCTAGGTTTTAGGTGATATCCTATAGTACCTAGAGGGTTGTTTCGGAACACTAAAGTGCAAGGTTTAGTCCAGTCGTGATCATGTTCTAATAAGGGTAACCTTTTGGATTCGTTTGGGTGCTTACGGTTTGATTAATCTTAAGGTGTATTCATTCTGGATTCCTACTTTGGAGTTCCAGGTATGATGAGATGGTTGAGTTCATAGTCCTAGTATATCTTTATGAGTAAATGTTTATGGTCGTTTCGGTCATAGTCCTTGTACTATTTGTGAATTACCGTTTGGGTTGAGTTCTTTATGTGTAACTTGTGGGTATCATCTTTAGGATGTGTTTGGTATGGGTCCTTGTCTTGGAACCATCTTGTTTAATGATCAATGTTGTTGTGCTCTTTATGAGAAATTCCGTTTATCGTTGTTGTGCTTGTATGAGAAACTTCTTGTGTTCGTTGTTGTTGAACTCTTCATGAGAAATCGTTTGCATCTTTATGGTGATTAATTGGTGTGATTCCCTACTTTGGAATCCTTTGTTGTTTATCGTGCTAGTATTTTATTACTTAGCCTTTACGTGAAAGCCCAGCTGGCATTGTGTGTGTTTCGGGCGATGCGAAATATTATGATGGCACAAGCCAAGTCCATTATGATGTTGACCATTGTTTTGCCCAATTATTACCCTCCTCCAGATTGGCCTTGGATGTGAGAAGAGCTAGCTCCTTGTGTGCATTTTAGCTTTACTTGGAGCATGACTTTGTGGCATGTCTCCCGTCCCTTGTGACACTTCATTTGGTTATTGGTTCCGGTACCGGGGTTTTCTCTTCGGCTTTCATGCTATTATGAAGATGATGATTTGATGATTATTGAAGCTGCGCAGCGATCCTTTATTTGGATGTACCAGTTTGGAAAACCTTGGCTATATCCTTTGTTATGTGTTTATTTCCGCTGCTATCTGTTATGTGATAAATGCTATGTGCTATGTGATATTTATTATTGCTTATTGCTTCTTGCATCATAGCATGTCATGTAGTTGCATTAGTAACTTACTGAGATTTATTCTCACCCCGTTTCTTGTTTCAAATTGTTTTCCTTAACCCCCCCAGGAGGAAAAGGATTAGGATTCGCGGATCGAGGAGGACGTCGAGAGGATTGAGGTTTTGGGGCAGGTTGTTATGGATCGGTTTACATTATTTAAATGTATAACCTTTGGGGATAGTTTTACCATTATTGACGTCATTAAGAATTGTAATATTTTGTATCTTGGGTGTGAGCTTGTGGAGCTTACACTAGTTGTTTTATGGTGTTGTTAAACTTGGATTTTCCAAACCTTGTATTAAAAATCTTTTGGGTCAAAATGAAATTTTTAAACTTCCATATTTTAGAGTTTTGGTTTTAAGTCGACGTCCAGCTCGCGGTCTCGGGCCCGCGGGGTCCAGGGTCGCGACAGACTATCAATATTTGATGGATATATTTTCTTAGAAAAACTAAATATGGGATAATGCAAGTGGGTAGAGAAATTCAAAGATCATGACTGTATTATGCTTTATCATATAAGAAAGATGAGTGTAGTAGTGGAATCACTGAACATGTAGACGTGTATATCATGTTGGATACCGCTGAATGGGAGATGTTGGAAGATTTGATTTAGTGGAATGGAACATGTGTGGTGGAAATTAGACTATAGGTACTTAAAGAGATTCACAAGACCAAATAAGTTACCCATTCAAGTAGAAACAAAGTATAATGGGATGAATTTGAGGAATCATATTTGATCGAATAGTTGATAACGGTAAATTTTCGTGTATATAATTGAATTTTTGGGTTGACAATATTTGGAAGGGACACATCAATGATTAGAGAATCACCCTAAGAGATCCCTAAATGTATAGGAATACATGATGATGAATTTTGTGGTAGGGTTATCATATAATTGATAACGCTTCAATATGGTTATGTTATAGCGGATTGAATAACCCAGTCTTTTCACCTAATATGCGCTTCTATGTTATAATATGATTACATGGGATGCTTGTGGAGATAATATATGACAGGGACCATTTTTGTACATCTTGATCTTAATAAACTTCTCAGAGTGCTATGAATATTTATTTGGGTCTCGTCATAATATTGGGAAACCCTCGGGAGCGATATATATTTATAAGGATATACTACGTGTATGTGGAGTAAGTTGGTTCGATGATAGAAATTATTCGGTGTTCCGTCCTTAGCATTTTGAAGTAAGGGAGACTACGCAGTATTGATTCCGTGTCATTTTCTTTTTATACCCATCTTATCATAGTACTCCATTTTATTGATACGTAGTTCATTTGTTCGGTCCCATTTGATTATTGCTTTGGAATTGAAATTGCTCGGTTATTGTCATTGTTATTTGAAAAGCATGATTTATTTGTTATTGGTTCTCAAATATGAGATTGGTTATATGGAATAGTTGCGATGTAGCTAATTATGTAACGGTAGTAGTGGACTTGGTTATTGTGTTTGCGTTGGGTCCGGCTCTGAGAGGGCGGCCAACAATTGAATTTGAGTATCATTGTTAAGTCACTGAACCCGAACATAATTAGGACATCGGACTGTAACGTATGATTGGTCGAAATTACGAAATGAGTCTCATTGGAATGTCCATTTTTATAATATCATGGACATTGTTATTTGGTGTTTGTGTTCCATTGGCTTATGTGATATTGAGTAAAACTATCTCTTGTGGAAGTACTAGGAAAATCGTGAAATTGAGGTGACTATAGGAGAAACAGATAAGAAGTGGGAAAATGAACACCCACAGTGGTTTGATGGATTTCATGAATCCTTTTGGACATGTTTTCTTTAGTTAAGAATGGGAGTTTCTGGGTTGTAAAAGTGAGAAATTTGTATTCTTATCTACTGTTCTGCTGTTGTAGAATGTTTAATACGAGTATTCGTGGGATATGTATATGTTTCATAGGTGTTAGTCTAGTTCATACAAATTAATGAAAATTGAGATTGGGAACTTCGGGAAGAATGGAACGAAAGTATCCGTGGATGTTTGATCATCTTGGTAGGTAGCTTTAAAATTCGGGATGAATTTTATTTTTAGGGGGAGTGAATGTAACGACCCCAAACCCCGGCACTATTTTAGTCATAAGTTGAGCACATGAGTGTGACGACCCGTCCCAATTTCATGTAAATTTTACACATAATATTATTTTATAATTTAATTTGTGTTATTTTGATTATTTTAAAAGACTTACTTGATTTATTAAAATATTAAATAAAAGTATTTAGATTGCAAAATGATTTACTAGCATGAGTGAAGTTAAAATAGTAGAGTTAGTATTTGTAAATAATGATAAGGGGGTTAAGTGTTAAAGTTGAAACCTTGGAGATTAAATGTAATTGATTAACTTGGAAGGGCCTAAGTGTAACTTACCAATTATATAACCCACCTTCTTGTTCTCTCTGCGCAGAAACTGAAACACTTTCCCTTTTCTTTCTCATTTCTCCTTCTGTTCTGTCGAAGAGTATAGGTTTTGACCCATACTCTCTTCAATTTCTCATTATTTATTACTCCGTTCTAAAATCCGACTTCACAAAAATGTTCGGGGCATCGAGTAGATCAAATCTAGCCAATCATAAAAATATGTCATCCGTACTATTTTTGAAGAAAGTAAGTTACTACTCCCCTTTTAAATCATAATATTGCTCATGCATATTATATGTGATACTTTTCTTGATAATTGTTGTTTTGTGGGAGTATTGGAGCTATTTGTTGTTTGGGCTATTTTGTGAGTATTCTCACTGTTAGAATCATTTCTTGGGTTTATATACATAAGATAAGAAGTTGTAATAGTACTTTTGAGAAGGTGAATTAGAGTTAGAATGTTAAATAAATATTTAAGGGAAGTTGTAATAGTAATTTTGAGACGGTGAATTAGAGTTAGAATGTTAAATAAATATATGGGGGGAAGTTGTAATAGTACTTTTGAGACGGTGAAATAGAGTTAGTGTGAAAGAATTAAATATCACTGGCAGAGGTGAGTGGGTGACCTCCCAAATAGGGCGGCGACTGCACATATATCTGTATGGTTTTTTAGCCTGAGAGAGTGTATTTGGGTGGCCGCACAGACTGTTGTGGGCGGCCGCACAGTCTGCTAGAAAAACTGATGTGTTCCAATTTATATGATTTAGGATTCATTTTATGTTCAGGTCTTGAGTCCTATTCTAGGGTACATAGATAGGCGTTGTGGAACATAAGGGTGTTAGGAATTGGTTCAATTATGAACAGATGTAAGGTATGAAATGGTGGTTAAATGCCTACGGATTTGTTTAGCATCTTGATGGTGTATTTATTCGGATTTTCTATTTGGGAATCCTAAATGTAAAGAAATGGTTGAGTTCATAGTCATCGTACTATTTATGATTAACTCATAGGAAATGTTCGACTGTAAATACAAGGGGTGTATTTGTGACTAAGTATGATATGATTTTGTTTAAGATCCTTAATGTGGTATTGTTCGGATTTCCTGCTTTGGAATCTTACGTTAAAAGGAATGGTTCGTTTGTGATCAAGTGGGAAATTTGTAACCGTTTGGGTTCATTTTAGGTGTTGTTACATCTTTATGATGCTTTTGTGGGATTTCCTACTTTCAAATCCTTTGGTTGAGAAATGTTTCTAATGCACTTGGTTGTTGGGCTCTTTTTGAGTAATTTATCATCTTTATGATGTACTTGGTACAGTTCCCTATATTGGAATCATATACTGATTGTGCTTTCGTTTAAAGTCCAGCTGGTCTTACTTGGTTGAGTCGGGCAGTGGTTGGAGATTAAAATGGTTCCCAAGCCAAGTCCATTATTATGTTCCCACTGGGAACCCCTTTTTACCCCTTCCAGATTGGCCTTGGTTGGGTTGAGCTAGCTCCCTTGTGTGAGTATTCTAGCTACACATTTTGGTTGGTATGAGCTAGCTCCCTTGTGTGAGTATTCTAGCTACACGTTTTGGGTTATGACTTTGTGTCATTTTTCCCCCGTTGTTCTTGTTGTTGTTTGGTTTCGGAACCCCTGCTTCAGCTCTTTGATGCTGCCCTGTTGATGCTGCTCTTTGATGCGGCTTTGTTGATATTGTTGAGATTGTTATATACTTTTGGAAGAACCTTGGCTCAGTATCCTTTGTAATGTGTTTATTTCAGCCTTCTGTGCTGTGTTGTGAGTTGGCTTCTCCCCTCGTGTTATATGCTACGTGATTGCATATTGAGAATGCTCATTGGATATTATTATATACATGTTAGTATGTCATGTAGTTGCATTAGTAACTTACTGAGATTTATCTCACCCCGTTCTTTTCAAATTTGTTTTCCTTAGTTCACAGGAAAGCTAGAGGTTGTAAGCCGTGAGAGCTGATGTTATGGGACTGTTCTGAGCAGGTTATCTTTCGGGGCAGTTGCTCTACGGAGCTTTTGTGTATTCTTGTTGTGAGGCCGTGGTTATACAATGTACAGTGTTATGTAAGTATTGTTGGTTTTATAGCAGAGTTCACGTGCCTGGTTCGTTATTTAGCATTTTAGATATGTATATTATGCTTTTTTGATATTTATGGAATTTAGAATTTTCGGGGCGCGACAGTTGGTATCAGAGCAATGGGATTAGATCTTGAAAGGGAATAAGAACTCTGATATTGAATAGGTTTCGATACTTGAGTGTTACGATTTTGAGCGTTTAGAAAACTAAGTTTTCTTGAAGTAAATTAGCTTCCTTGGTCATGGAAAATTTGTGCAGTAGAAGCACAACGAATTAGTGGATGAGGTTAAGCTGGAAGTTGGTCGGGTTATGGGTGTGATATTGACGTTGAGTGTTCTTTCTCTTGTGGTATATCAGACATAGGACTGGTGGTAATAGTGTTGGTTCCATTGGTGTTAGTTGGTTTGAGAATCAAGAGTGCGAGTCTTTGAAGACTTAGGCGTATCTATTTTGTGAGTATTCTCACTGTTGGAATCATTTCTTGGGTTTATATACATAAGATAAGAAGTTGTAATAGTACTTTTGAGAAGGTGAATTAGAGTTAGAACGTTAAATAAATATTTGGGGGAAGTTTTAATAGTACTTTTGAGACGGTGAATTAGAGTTAGAATGTTAAATAAATATTTGGGGAAAGTTGTAATAGTACTTTTGAGATGGTGAATTAGAGTTAGAATGTTAAATAAATATTTGGGGGAAGTTGTAATAGTACTTTTGAGATGGTGAAATAGAGTTAGTGTGAAAGAATTAAATATCACTGGCGGAGGTGAGTGGGCGACCGCCCAAATAGGGCCGGCGACCGCACATATTTCTGGATTGTTTTTTAGCCTGGGAGTGTGTATTTGGGCGACCGCACAGACTATTGTGGGCGGCCGCACAGTCTGCTGGAAAAACTGATGTGTTCCAATTTAAATGATTTAGGATTCATTTTATGTTCTGGTCTTGAGTCCTATTCTAGGGTACATAGATAGGCGTTGTGGAACATAAGGGTGTTAGGAATTGGTTTGATTATTAACAGATATAAGGTGTGAAATGGTGGTTAAATGCCTACGGATTTGTTTAGCATCTTGATGGTGTATTTATTCGGATCTCCTATTTGGGAATCCTAAATGTAAAGAAATGGTTGAGTTCATAGTCATCGTACTATTTATGAGTAACTCATATGAAATGTTCGACTGTAAATACAAGGGGTGTATTTGTGACTAAGTATGATATGGTTTTGTTTAACATCCTTAATTTGGTATTGTTCGGATTTCCTGCTTTGGAATCTTACGTTAAAAGGAATGGTTCGTTTGTGATCAAGTGGGAAATTTGTAAACGTTTGGGTTCATTTTAGGTGTTGTTACATCTTTATGATGCTTTTGTGGGATTTCCTACTTTGAAATCCTTTGGTTGAGAAATGTTTCTAATGCACTTGGTTGTTGGGCTCTTTATGAGCAGTTTATCATCATTATGATGTAGTTGGTACAGTTCCCTATATTGGAATCATATACTGATTGTGCTTTCGTTTAAAGTCCAGCTGGTCTTACTTGGTTGAGTCGGGCAGTGGTTGGAGATTATAATGGCTCCCGAGCCAAGTCCATTATAACGTTCCCACTGGTAACCCTTTTTACCTCATCCAGATTGGCCTTGGTTGGGTTGAGCTAGCTCCCTTGTGTGAGTATTCTAGCTACACGTTTTGGTTGGTATGAGCTAGCTCCCTTGTGTGAGTATTTTAGCTACAAGTTTTGGGTTATGACTTTGTGTCATTTTCCCCCGTTGTTCTTGTTGTTGTTTGGTTCCGGAACCCCTGCTTCAGCTCTTTGATGCTGCCCTGTTGATACTGCTCTTTGATGCAGCTCTGTTGATGTTGTTGAGATTGTTATATACTTTTTGAAGAACCTTGGCTCAGTATCCTTTGTAATGTGTTTATTTCAGCCTTATGTGCTGTGTTGTGAGTTGGCTTCGCCACTCGTGTTATATGCTACGTGATTGCATATTGAGAATTCTCATTGGATATTATTATATACATGTTAGCATGTCATGTAGTTGCATTAGTAACTTACTGAGATTTATCTTACCCCATTCCTTTCAAATTTGTTTTCCTTAGTTCACAGGAAAGCTAGAGGTTGTAAGCCGTGAGAGCTGATGTTGTGGGACTGTTCTGAGCAGGTTATACACTTTTGAGGTAGTTGCTCTATGGAGCTTTTGTGTATTCTTGTTGTGAGGCCGTGGTTATACAATGTACAGTGTTATGTAAGTACTGTTGGTTTTATAGCAGAGTTTACGCGCCTGGTTCGGTGTTTAGCATTTTAGAGATGTATATTATGCTTTTTTTATATTTATGGAATTTAGAATTTTCGGGGCGCGACATTATGAACCCAACTAGGGTACCCTCCATACCCTTAGGTTATGCGCTCTAAGACTGCATACATACTATCTATGTGCTACTTGCTACTGTACATATTACATAGTACATAATATAAATGTTTATACAGTCATCCCTAAATATATGATATGTTACTGTCTGTGCTCTACGCTAACAAAATGCAGAAACTAAGAAGCCAATCCACTAGCATCGCCTCAAGTCCTCTTCCGAGGATGTCCTCCCGGAGCACCATCGTCATCACTAGAAGGAGGAGAACCACCACATTCTGCCACCTTGCGAAGACCCTTCGCCAATCTTCGGTGCAGCCTTCGAATCACCTCACGTAGGCCGGCCTCACGTCATGTCATAGTCTCATAAGTCCGAGGGGTCACCTAAACAAAAGGCAGCACAAGCATATCAAAACAAGTCCAAACGAGAGGATGACTAAAGACAGAAGTGAGATGAATAAAAGAAAGGGTAAAACAACATACACTGACACGACCCGCTGGGACCTAAAACTCTAGAGCTATCTCACTCTCCTCATGCTGCACCTACTGAGGGTTATCATCACCATCTACATGATCATACAGAGGGACTCCAAAAACCCTGTCAAAGGAAGGACCTGCTGGGCCCGGTGCCACCGACTCAACATGCCTCTGCCCCATCTCCGCAGTTTCTCCTCTATCACAGCGCGTGAGCCTTAAAGGCGCGTCCCAACAAAGTCATCATACGAGGCTCCCTCTACAACAAATTGTCTAGCATCAAGGCCCTCGGTCAACCTAACCCTGTCATGCAGAGACACTAGATCAGTCATGAACCATGATTCACTAGACTAAGAAGACACTTCCTGCCCCACACTAGGGACATACCCTCTCACTCAAGTAAAGGGCAACTCCGCCATATCCAATCAATAACCTCCGTTGGCCCGTCGCCTCAAGCACAACTGCGATCTATAACTCCGATCTAGGGAATGGACAACTCTGCCAAGCCTGTAGCCCCCACACGCAAGTCGGCCTACTACATCCAAGTCCACCAGACATCCAAGCAGTGGAATCATCGCCGTCGTGCCGGTATTAGCAAAAATGGTCTGTGACAACCCATACCAATTAAATGCTTGGGCAGTCACCTCTACATCACCGCCTCCAGCCTCGATGTTGGGTATGCATATTATAAACCACTCCTATTACCTAGATTTTATTGATCCCATAACTTTATTTTACTTTTTATGGACTTTAGGTTTTATTGTAAGAAGTTTTACAACTTCAATAGTTAAGTCCATTTTTAGTTTAGTAAGGCTTAGAAGATCAGCCCCTCAAATTCTGAAGAAATGTTGCTGCTGCTGATGTTGTGAAAATAGCCAAGTCTGCCTACCTACCACTTATTGAGCGACCTCTCACTGAGCGACTGCATGGAGTAAGGCGACCGCATAGTCAATGTTAGTTGCAAAGTCTTGGCGACCGTTCGTTGCTTGCTGCTGCAAGGATCCATCGACCGCAAGTCCAAGCGACCGCAAGAATGGCTACCGCACAACCATATGAAGGCCAAGAAAAGACAAGTTTGATTTAAAACGTTGCAAAAATTCAAATTTTAATTTGGTCGTTATGTGTGGTACAAGACAATAAATCTTGCCCACTAACTTCTGCAACTACAAGACAAAAATATGAGCTCCAATCAGAATGCTCCAGCTCATCATCTTCCAAACTTGTCTAACAGCTATCTCTCTCACCCAAGGCTATAAATAGCCCTTGCTTTCTTTATTGAAAGTGTGCTGAGATTCAAAGAGAGAAATTGATGTTGAAATACTTAGTGATTGAAGATCATACTAAAGATTTCCAGAATCATTTGAATCTTTAAGCAATCGCCGTCAAATCTTCAAAGTTCCCCAGCAACCTTAAAGAACATCAAATCTCAAGCCCTGCAACACTTAAATATTCATTAGGATCTCAATCATATAGATTATATAGAGCTCTTAATTCTTACATACACACACCCCGATTGATCAATCACATAGATTGCAATAAGGGATACACAGGTCTAAGTCTAGGATTTGTTCTTCATAGAAAGTAGGTGTTGATTCAATACTTCATCTTTGTAATTTGTACTCAAGATGAATCAATATATACCTCCATTCAAAATCCAAGACTGACCATCTTGGTAAAGGACGTAGATCTTTTAACAGATCGAACATTTCCAAATCATCGTGTCATTTACTTACTGCAATTTACATTCTGCAAATTTACTTTCAGCAATTGTCCTTATTGTTCATATTAATCTTGTTTGTCGTTTAGTGTTTTTATCTTTCCAGATATACAAACTATTGTGAATTGTGTTTGTTGCTTGCCTACTGCTTTAGTTACTACTTCTGACTACTTATCCATATGCCAAAACTCTCAGACACAAACTTTCATTTTCAACTTACATAGTCAGTAACCTTGCTTACCGCATATAGCCGACCACAAGGTTACCTACCGTATTCTTGCCGACCGTTTGCTTACCACAGTTGAAACCTTCTAGTTAGTGATTTTATCTATCTCTTGGCTACCGCAATATTGCTTGCCGCAATATTTCATGCAGCACTATTTGCCTACCTAGTCGTTTTAACTTCAAAACCAACTCTACCTCGTTTTTATGGAAAACTTCCGCTGTGCATTTTACTTTGAACTAGTGGTTTTTACTTGACCACAAAACTCAATAGTAAGCATAAGGTTGAATTTTGAAAAAGGGTTGATAATTTTAAATAGGCTATTCACCCTCTCCATTCTAGCCTCTTTTCATACCCTTGTTGTGTCTTTGGGACCAACAAGTGGTATCAGAGTAAACACCTTCATAAAACTTTTGTTTTTCAAGCTTAACAGCTTGGGTGCCGATTCAATATGGCAAGTCAAAAAACTATGGCAACGGTTAACTACACTCACGTTCCAGCGTTCGACGAAGATAACTTTGACGTATGGAAGCACAGCATTCTAACCCACTTCTACTCCATGGACGATCAACTCGGTGATTGTCTTACCAATGGACCATACTTCCCAATGAAAGCTAATCTGAATCCAGAAACCAATGCAGACACACCGTCAATCAAGAAACCAAAAGCTGAATGGACTGATAAAGAGAAAAGATTGGTTGGAATGGATGTGAAAGCAAAAGGTATACTCTTAAGTACTTTGAGTACATCTCAGCGTCGACAAATCATGGAATGTTCTACTGCAAAAGATCTTTGGGATGCAATTGAAGATTACATCGAAGGAGATCAAGCTTGCAAGGAAAGCAAAAAGTTTGCAATTCAAAGAAGATTCAACAACTTTGCTAAGATCCCCGGTGAATCACTCAGAGCCACTTATGATCGTTATTGTGAGATCGTAAGTACTTATACAGCACTCGGAAAGAAGCTTACCAAGAAAGAAATCAATGTAAATTTTCTAGCCGCTCTTGGTTCTCAATATCTTCACAAAGGAAACACTCTTGAAGATACCAAGCTACTAGATGATATGTCACTCAGAAGCCTCTATACCAACCTCAAAGTTTTTGATATCAAGCTCCACAACATTAAGAAATGGAAGGAAAGACTAAGAGTTTGTCGTTGGTCGCTAAAAAGGAAGAAGTGATCGAGGAAGAAGATCCAAAAATCTCCACATCAGAATTGCTTGATAGGGACGACGATGATTTTGCTATGTTCGTGAAAAGATTTCAAAAGTTCAGAAAGTCAGCAAGACCCGGATCATCGAGCAAAGCTCCAGTAAGGTTTTCAAGGAGCAGCCCTACAAAGAAGAAAGAGAACTTCAACTTCTCTAAGAAGAAAGAAGATCTCATTTGTTTTAATTGTAGGAAACCCGGTCATTTCGCATCAGAATGCCCAATTCCCAAATTCGAGTACATGAAGAAGAAAAGCAACTTCACTCCAAGATATTCAAAGCAAAAGGGAATGGTCGCTGAAGATGACTCTACCACAAAAGAGTTAGCTACCTGGATAGAGTCAGATTCTGATGAAAGCAACGAGGATTCTGAAGAAGTTCACATTTGTTTGGTCGTTCATTCTAATGATGAGGATGATAATGAAAATCGTTTCTCACCAAATGTAAAATCTAAACAGATAAGTTATACTGCCGATGAACTTGCTGAAAAGGGATTCCTAACTCCAGTTCAAAAGAATGGCGATCTTCTATTTTCAAGATGTGATGTGAGTGCAGCAAAGAAGGATCAATAAAATCCCAAGGTGAAGGAAGTTCTGCTTACCACTCCTCAAGTAAAGTTAGACATTTCCCCCGATGAACAAGAAAAGATGTTTATGAAAGCTGAACAGGTAATTAGTAAGTTTTCTGGCATGAAGGAAGCTTTAGCACTTTCAACTGAAGAGATTTCCCAGCTTAAGACGGAGAAAACTCTACTAAGATCTGAACTCACCCTCCTTAAGGAGCAGATCAAGAGCATGACTCCTCTTACTGATCGAAACCGTTTCTTAGAAGAATAAAATGCCATATTTGTTAAAAACGAAGAATTGGTTGTTGAGATAAACGACCTTAAACAGATCACTAATGAGTGGACCGATTCTCGTGTTACTATGGAACAAATATTAGAATCCCAAAATTCTAGTGGTGATAAAGAAGGCTTGGGATTCCAAACTAGTGAAAACTTTAAATGTGCATCTTGTTGGAAGGTTCGAAGGCTAAACATCATGTTTCAAAGGGTGAAGGACAAGAACCAAAGAAGAAACTAGTGTTCAACTATGTCTACCCTAAGAAACAAACTGGCAAGGCACAAAAGTTGAAAGGTATTGCCATGGATGAACCTGCTGCTGCGGTAAGAACCAGCAAGGTAGCTGAGTCTCCTTACCGCATCCACTTGCCGCGAGGTCAGGCGACCGCACCAAGGAAGTTGGCGACCGCGGGTAATGGCAAGGTGGAAAAGTTCAAGAGGATGAACTTTGTAAGGGAAACCTCATCCATGTTGTGCTGAAGACTTCAACGAAGTTTGTTAACCCTCAGTTGGGTGGCTTCCACCATTGTTATGTGTGTGATGATTATGGTCCCAAGGCTGCTGAATGTCTCTTAAGATTCACACCAAATCCCAGAAGGCTTAAACCCCCTTTTGTGAGGCAAGTGTGGGTCATCAAAAGTTGCTAATCTTTAGGACCCAAAATAATAAAGGGGACCTCGATCTTAAATGTTTATTTTGTAGGTCCTCTGTCTCATGGCTGGTCACTCCAATGAAGCTACAAGTTTATGGTATCTAGATAGTGGATGCTCAAGGCATATGACTGGAGATATCAACCTATTGGAAAGTGTCTGTAATTAAAAAGGTCCAGCAGTTACTTTTGGCGACAACAGGAAAGGAAAATCGATCGGTTATGGAGTCATCTTTAAAGGAAAAATAACAATCCAAGATGTTTCTCTAGTTACCGGTCTAAAACACATTCTTTTCACAATCTCACAATTTTGCGACAAAGGATTGCAATGCCACTTCACTTCAACTCATTGCTTAATCAAGGATGGCAACTCTGGCATCACTTTGCTCAAAGGGATTCGTAAGAAAAATGTTTACATTGTTGATTTCAATTCTTCTTGTATTTCTTCTAATCTCTGTTTTGTAGCAAAGAATATTAGCGAAAATAGTTGGCTTTGGCATAAATGACTAAGTCACTTGAACTTCAAGTATCTCTCCAAAATTGGTAGAGAAAATCTAGTTCGTGGTCTACCCAAGGTAGCTGATCACCACGATGAAAAGTGCTCAGCGTGTCAACTAGGCAAACAACCAAAAGCGTCTTTCTCCAGCAAGACGACTCCGTCAACTTCAAGATGTTTGCAGTTACTTCGCATGGATTTATTTGGACCTGTCACTACCGCAAGTATTGGAGGCAATAGATATACATTAGTTGTGGTAGATGATTATTCAAGATATACGTGGGTCGAAATAATGATCTCCAAAGACGATTGTTATGACATTTTGACCGCGCTCTTTAGACAGCTCCAAACCCAAAAAGAAGACGACATCGCCAGTGTTCGATCCGACAACGGAACAGAATTCAAGAACAACGGCGTCGCTCAATACTGTGACGACCATGGTATTGACCACAAATTCTCAGCTGCTGGAGTTCCACAACAGAATGGTGTCGTGGAAAGGAAGAACAGAACGTTGATAGAGGCAGGAAAGACGATGATTGCTGAATCGAAGCTACCTCAATATTTTTTGGCTGAAGCCGTCAACACAGGATGCTTCACTCAAAATCGATCCCTCATCAACAAGACCTATAACAAAACCCCTTATGAACTTTGGAGAGGAAGAACCCCCAACATTGCCTACTTCAAGATATTTGGTTGTAAATGTTACATTCTCTACAACGGTAAAGAACATCGAGGTAAATTTGCTCCTAAGGCCGAAGAAGATATATTTGTTGGGTATGCTAAACACTCAAAATCTTTTCGTGTATTTAATAAAACCACTCTTAAGATAGTTGAATCTGTCCATGTAACTTTTGATGAACATTCTCTCCTTAAGCCACATATGGCTCCAAATGTTGCTGATGTTTGTTGAGCTTAATGAGACAGGTACAAGTCGACCACAAAATTAGTCAACTCAAGGAAATCCATCTACCTCAATAACACCTCCATCTACCTCACATGAAGCACCAGAAGCTACCACATCTGCTGCTACCTCAAATGGAGTTGAAGTTGAAATACCCATAAATGTAGAAGAACCAATCTCTCAACTTACCTATGATTGGAATGGAACAAATGATGTACCGATAGAAGACTTACAACAACCATCAACTCAACCAGACTTACCTCATAAAGTACGCGAGGTCAGAGATCACCCAATTCAGAATATCATTGGTGACCTACATTCTGGTGTTATAACAAGAAGATCAAATTATGATGCACTTACCGTATTCATATATCAAGTTGAATCCAAGAAAGTTGATGAAGCACTCCAAGACTCAAGTTGGATTGTTGCTATGCAAGAAAAGCTCAACTAATTTGAAAGATGTAAAGTTTGGACCTTAGTTCCAAGACCAAATGATCAAGGAGTGATTGGTACAAAGTGGGTGTTCAAAAATAAGATGGATGAGAATGGAACCACACAAGAAACAAAGCTCGGTTGGTTGCACAAGGATATAGACAAGAAGAAGGCATTGATTACGACGAAACTTTTACCCCCGTTGCACGACTTGAAGCTATAAGGATATTTTTAGCATATGCCTCTTTAAAAAGATTCAAGATTTATCAAATGGATGTGAAGAGTGAATTTCTCAGCGGCAAACTTCAAGAAACTGTCTATGTCACTCAACCGCCCGGATTTGAAGATCTTAAATTTCCACATCATGTCTATAAACTTCAAAAGGCTTTGTATGGACTCAAACAAGCTCCACGGGCATGGTATGATACTCTATCTAAATTTCTCCTAGAGAAAGGTTTTAAGCGTGGTAAGATCGACACAACTTTATTCATTGCAAAATATCATGATCATACTTTACTTGTTCAAATATATGTCGATGATATTATTTTTGGTTCCACTAATGAATTGTTGTGTAAGCGATTTGAAAAGCTAATGAAAAGCAAATTTGAGATGAGCATGATGGGAGAATTAACATTCTTCTTTGGGATTCAAATTAAACAATGTGCTGAAGGTATCTTCCTCAACCAAGCAAAGTACACAAAAGATCTCATCAAGAAATTCGGACTCGAAAATGCAAAGGCATACGACACTCCTATGGTTGTTGGTAATAAGTTAGATAAAGACTTAAAAGGTAAAAAGGTTGATCAAACCTTGTATCGAGGTATGATTGGCTCTCTCTCTACTTAACTGCTAGTAGGCCAGTTATCATGTTTAGTGTTTGTGCTCACTATCAAGCGGATCCTTGAGAAGCACATCTTATTGCTGTAAAACAAATTATTTGATATTTATCTGGGACTATTAACCTTGGACTTTGGTATTCCAAAGGTTCGAATTTTGATCTTATAGGTTACTCAGATGCAGACTATGCAGCATGTACCATTGACAGGAAAAGCACAAGTGGGACTTGTCATTTCCTTGAAAATCGACTAGTTTCATGGGCAAGCAAGAAACAAGCCTCAGTCTCCGTATCTACCACGGAAGCTGAATATATAGCTGCTGGAAGCTGCTGCTGCCAAGTGCTTTAGATGAAATAACAATTGGTCGACTACGGAATCAACGAAGAAAATTGTCCAATTTATTGTGACAATACACTACCATTGCTGTGTCCAACAACCCTATCATGCATTCGAAGACCAAACATATTGATATCAAATACCATTTTCTCAAGGATCATATGGAAAAAGGTAATATCCATCTAAAGTATGTGATTACTGACAATCAAATTGCAGACATTCTCACCAAGGCTTTGGATTCCAAGAGATTTAGGTTTCTCAGAGAAGAAATGGGTATGCTAGAACTCTAATATCTTGTCCTTATGATTTATGTACTAATGTTTTGGTTTCTCCAAGTTTTCTATAATAAGTAGGTAAAAGGTCACCGCATGATTTTTGTCGACCGCATGACTGTCGACCACTCTACTCAGTCATACATTACTCAGTCGACCGCATGATGGTGACCGCATGCCTACTGCATTATGCCTTGACCACACAAAAATCGACGACATGTGTTTACTGCTTTAAAGAAGCCTTACCGCATTAAAATCATGGTCGAATCCACAAAGTTGGCGACCGCACACCTACGGTCAGCTCCACTATCTCTACTTACCGCATTGATGAATTCCAGGTAAGTATTCTAACCTTAGATATTTAGGAGTTGTGATGATTTGACTTTATGGGTATAAAGGTAACTTTTATTTTTCCCTCGCTTTTATTTAATTCAAATTATTATTATAGTATTGCTCTGCCGTCTTTGGCTCTCACTTTTCTGATCTACCGAGGTAACCCCCCCACTTTTCCACTTCTCCACTTCCCATAACCGCCCATATACTCCGTTCCCAGTATCTTTCTTCTCACTCTCTCTGCACACTCTAAGTCACTTTCTCTCTCTACTTTTTCTCTCTCTAAACTCTCTCTCTCTTCTGTGCTTTATTGTCCGAATTCTCTCCATTTCTCTATAAAAACTTATGGCTCCAGTTGATAAATCTCACAAGAAATCATCCTCTCTCATCCCTTCATCTCAGAAATCCAACATGGTATGCTTTCCGCCCTTAATCTCTATATATTTGTTGATTTTTCAAATTATTTTGTGTTCTTGGTGGGTTTAATAAAAACACTTCACATTCTTCCCTTTATCATGATTTTTGATGATTTCTAAGCTTAAATGCTACTCATTTTATATTGTTATTCATATCTATATTCCTCAATGTGTGTATTATCGTGTTCCATTGGGTTTATTTTAGATTTTTCTCAACTGGGTTTAAGAAGGGCTCTCCCATTTTCTTCTATTTTCTTCAATTTCTGGCCTTTTCGTTTTTTTTTTTTTTTATGAAATTGATGTTATTTTTGGCATTAATCGGGTTTTTCGAGTATAGATACATGTTTTTATTCGATTTTGGCACTGTTTGGATAATCTGGGTTCTATGCTACAGTAACTATTCATCATGTTCATATTCGTGTTCATGTTCTTGAGATATTTACTTTTGATCCATTTTTCTTTGGTACACACACTCACAAGGTGTTTGTGCGTGTTTTGATTCTCTGAATTTCATTTCTTTCAAATTTCATTGTTTGTGAATGTTTGTTCCAAGTGTGTCGACCGCATGTTCTTACAGTGCTATGCTTACCGCTAAGTGTTCTCCTTACCGCTTAATTTATCCTTACCGTGATAAATCTTGCCGCACTGTCCTTGCCGTTGGTCACTTGCCGCACAACCTAGCAAGTGACCGCACATTTTTTTTTTCGTTCTAACTTCTCATTTTTTTCAGAATACTCAGCATTTCCTACCTGGTCTTTTAACGGACCTTAAGGACTTAAAAGAAGAGGCTATTAGGAGGAATCTTATTAAAATATTTGAGCGAACAGGAGTACTTCCCTTCTTCACATTTGATCAATATTTCCATGTTCCAGCTCTTGTGGATCAGTTCTTTGCGACCGCTTCAGAGGAGTCCGGTCGAAGCAAATCTAGCAAAATGGTGAAGTTCATTCATGCAACGATAGAAGGGATTGAAATGACTTTGGATGTGGTTAATATCAGTGAGGTTTTGGGTATCAAAAAGACGGCTGGTGTTACTTATGCCACGACCATAGCTGATGATGAGCTCAAGGCTCTTGCAAAATGTCTGGTTGGTCATACTCACATCACTAAGATTCCACGGAAAGAGTTTGACGAAGTCATGTACCATATCAGCCACTTGGTGGGTCATTCCATAAACTGCAAGACCGGCAACCAGGCGAATCTCAACACTACTCAATGGACACTTTCTGCGGCAATCTATCTGGGCAAAAATATGGATTGGTGTCAGATTATTTTTGATGCGATAAAGGAAAACATTGCTGCTTATAACAAATCAAAGGAAAAGGGGAAGATCAAGTACAGGACTCACAATCGCTTTATTACCTTCCTTATGACTCAGAACCGCGAGCTCCTCCTACCTATCTCCAAAAACAAACTTTTCACTCGTTCCACAATGAAGACAAATTTCCATTTTAGGTTTGGTAACACTCTTTACAAGACTTATCTGGCTAAGGACCCTCATGAGCCCTAAGAGTCCCCCTCAAAGAAAAAGCACTCTTTGCCTGCCGCTAGTGACGACGAAGATAATGATGATGATGACGAGGATTATGTGCATGCCGCACCAGTAAAAGGCAAAGGCAAGGGAATTGCAGTTGAACCTGCCGCTAAGAAATCCTCAGTGGCTGTTGGGATTAAATTCAAGGAACCCTCAGTTAAGTCTACTTATTCTATTTCTCCTCCTTGGAAGTCGACCGCCCCTCTATGGTCGCTTGCCGCTCCATCCAGACCTGAAAAGTCACAGATTTCCAAGCCTGCCGCTCCAGTCACCGTTTCCAAAACTCCATCGATTGAAACATCTCAGGGGGAGAGAAAGAGAACTCATTCTCTTATCCCGGTCAAGGTGGTTAAGAAAGCAAAGGTTGTTGTTCAAACTGATGCATCTCCAGTATTCACTCCTACTGGTTCCCCTCCTATTGATACTGCAAATGTGGTAGAGGTTGCTCCCACTCTAAAAAAGGTTGCTCAGAAGTTAAAACCCTCCATTACAAGGCAAGTCTATTCTCTGAGAGATGAATCTGATAATGAGGCCACTGCTGAAGATGGGTCTTCAAGTGGTTCTGAAGTTGAAGTTGCTGGTAGTGATGATGAAAATGATGGTGCTGACAAGGAAGTTGAGGATAGTGCAAGTCAGTAAGGGGATAGTGATGAGAAAAATAGGGATGTTGATGTAAATGTGATAGCCCCACTTTCGACCGTACTGAGGCTGCCGGTCAAGAAGTGACTCCGGTCGATGTGCCCGACCGCACTGAAGTCGTTGTTGATGAGCCCATTTTTCCTCGACCCAAGTCATCCGACCGCACACATGTTTCTCCTGCTCGTTCTCCAGTTCCTACTCCTTCTTCTCCAGTCAAGAATGATGATATTCCAGCTTCTACAAGTCAGGTTGCCACTCTCCTTACCGCAGTTCAAGCATTGACAAAGCTTCAGTCAGACAATCAGTCTGCAATTTCCTAGCTGACCGCAGAGGTGATTGATCTCAAGTCCTCTCATGCCAATCTGTAGCAAGAGCTGTGTTCTCTACCCTCCAAAATGATTGATACCATTAAGGGGGAGACATTAGCTATAACAAAGACTGTGAAAGATGTTTTTCTTGGACATGCTAGTTCGTCTAGTGCTGCTGTCGCACAAGCTCCTCCGACCGCCACTTCATCATCGACCGCTCTGTCTACCAATTTTATGATAACTCCTAAATTTGTCAAAGAAGCTCTCACTGTTCAGACCAATGCTCTTAACCGGTGCATATCTCGTGAAGTCGTTGATGCATCCATTGAAATTCACAAGCAGTTGGATTTTGTTAAAAACTGACTTGATTCATGAGTTAAAGAAAATAAAGTTCAGTATGGAAAATGGAGTTGACATTGCTATCAAAGCTTCACTTGAAAGCCTTTATGAAAATCAAGTAAAGAAGCTCGAAGCTATTAAGGCGGCTTTTAAAACTCTGAAAACTCCCCTGGATTATCAAGGAACAAGGATTGAAGAACTGACCAACACGGTTGTTGGTTCTTTCCAGGTCTTTGAAAAGAAATTGGAGACGTTGGAAGAATTTGTTCAGAGATCAGCAGGCATCGCGGTTACAGAAAGTTCCATTCAGGTTGCTAATGGTGGTCATGGTAACATACATTCCCAAGCAGAGAATGATGAAGGCAATAGCATTGATTTCCCAACGGTGAACAGCTTTGACTACATGTTTGCTAACACATTCACCTGTCCCATTATTCCAGAGTTTGAAGATGAGGTGAAGATCCCTGGTTTGGACATGTGAAGCGACCGCTCCCTGTTGACCGTTCCTCCCTGACCGCATGCATAGCCCGACCGTTTATCTGACCGCACCTTTCTTACCGTTCATTCTGTTTTGTTATGCTGGATGCCTTAAACAATTTTATTTTATGTCTTAACTTTTATTTGGGCATGTAACACAAGAATTATTCTCTCGTTTGATTTGTACTCTTATGCTTCATTGCTTTAATGATTTAGAGTACCAGTTTGTTTGAGTTGTTTGATGTTGTTCATATCTCTCTTATCTTATCTTTCTGAATTGAATCAAAATATTTCTATCTTCTAGGATTAGTCTTTTATTCTCTTTTTAGGATGATAGAAATCTATAACATTTACTTACTGTGTGTGCATTGACTTGGAGCATGAACTTAATAAAATTTAATTTCTTGAAACATGTTGTTACCAAGTACAATGAATTAGTGTTTGTTATAGTAGGTAATGGTCTCAATCAAATAGGGGGAGATTGTTGAGTATGCATATTATAAACCACTCCTATTACCTAGATTTGATTGATCCCATAACTTTATTTTACTTTTTATGGACTTTAGGTTTTATTGTAAGAAGTTTTACAACTTCAGTAGTTAAGTCCATTTTTAGTTTAGTTAGGCTTAGAAGATCAGCCCCTCAAATTCTGAAGAAATGCTGCTGCTGCTGCTGCTGATGTTGTGAAAATAGCCAAGTCTGCCTACCTACCACTTATTGAGAAACCGTCCATTGAGCGACCGCATGGAGTAAGGCGACCGCATAGTCAATGTTAGTTGCAAAGTCTTGGCGACCGTTCGTTGCTTGCTGCTGCAAGGATCCATCTACCACAAGTCCAAGCGATCGCAAGAATGGCTACCGCACAACCATATGAAGGCCAAGAAAAGACAAGTTTGATTTAAAACGTTGCAAAAATTCAAATTTGAATTTGGTCGTTATGTGTGGTACAAGACAAACATATGAGCTCCAATCAGAATGCTCCAGCTCATCATCTTTTAAACTTGTCTAACAGCTATCTCTCTCACCCAAGGATATAAATAGCCCTTGCTTTCTTCATTGAAAATGTACTAAGATTCAAAGAGAGAAATTGCTGTTAAAATACTTGGTGATTAAAGATCATACTCAAGATTTCCAGAATCATTTGAATCTTCAAGCAATCGCTTTCAAATCTTCAAAGTTCCCCAGCAACCTTCAAGAACATCAAATCTCAAGACCAGTAACACTTAAAGATTCATTAGGCTCTCAATCATATAGATTATATAGAGCTCTTGATTCTTACACACGCGCACCTCGATTGATCAATCACATAGATTGCATCATTAGGGATACACAGGTCTAAGTCTAGGATTTGTTCTTCATAGAAAGTAGGTGTTGATTCAATACTTCATCTTTGTAATTTATACTCAAGATGAATCAATATATACCTCCATTCAAAATCCAAGACTGACCATCTTGGTAAAGGACGTAGATATTTTAACAGAATGAACCTTTCCAAATCATCATGTCATTTACTTACTGCAATTTACATTCTGCAAATTTACTTTCAGCAATTGTCCTTATTGTTCATATTAATCTTGTTTGTCGTTTAGTGTTTTGATCTTTCCAGATATACAAACTTTTGTGAATTGTGTTTGTTTCTTGCCTACTGCTTTAGTTACTACTTCTGACTACTTATCCATTTTCCAAAACTCTCAGACACAAACTTTCATTTTCAACTTACATAGTCAGTAACCTTGCTTACCGCATATAGCCGACCGCAAGGTTACCTACCGCATTCTTGCCAACCGTTTGCTTACCGCAGTTGAAACCTTCTAGTTAGTGATTTTATCTATCTCTTCGCTTCCGCAATATTGCCTACCGTACTATTTGCCTACCTAGTCGTTTTAACTTCAAAACCAACTCTACCTCGTTTTTATCGAAAGCTTCCGCTGTGCATTTTACTTTGAACTAGTGGTTTTTACTTGACCACAAAACTCAATAGTAAGCATAAGGTTGAATTTTGAAAAAGGGTTGATAATTTTAAATAGGCTATTCACCCCCCGCCCCTATAGCCTCTTTTGCATACCCTTGTTGTGTCTTTGGGACCATCACTTGAGATCCACCAACATCGCCTCGTACCGCCTCTTAAGGCCACCTAGACGTACGTTGTACCCGCTCCTGATATCGGCACAATCGAATCCGATCAAACTCCGAAGTCTATATGCACTCCCAACAGTAAGGAGGATATCATCACTCCATGCTGAACAACCCGTGGACCACAACCCGGTAAGAGTCGTGAAGTCCAATAGAGTCGCCGTACCCGCTCCCCAACCAAAGTAAAATATATGAGTGGTGTCCCACCGGTGCTCTCTCAACGACATAACCAAGTCAGTACTCTTGGTCAACTTTCCCTGACCAAACAAGCTCTCGAAGAATGCTCCCAAGCCGGTGGCCCGCACCCTGCTCTGAACAGTCTCTGACATCTCCTCTCCCACAAGATATGCACAATGCTACACGAGCCCCTCGACTTTAAAGGGGGCAATACAACCTGCAATCACAAACAGGTATACACAGCAAAGGTATGTGATTAACCTAGCAGTTCAATTTCATAAACATGTGTAAATATAAACTATTGCATTAGGAGAATCCCCAAAATTCCCAACGAATACCATAAACAACTCACACCCAAAACCCTAGTCTGCCTAGGACAAGACAACTCAACTCCAAACAGATTCAAGTTTACAATAACAAAACAAACAAAATACAACTTCATATAAAATAATATTTCTCAACGAAACATTCATTACATCCCTATACTCTAACAAAAGTCAAACAACACAAAAAGCACTTTTAACAAAGTCAACCAAGTCAAAGATCGGTCAAAGATTACAACATTTTCGGACCAAAATTTACTTAACACAAAAATTGCATTTTTTTTAACAAAACCACCAAAATCAATACATTATACATACTACAAATAACTCAATCAACTTGGGTCAAAATCTACAAGTTTCATGAAAACCCCAATTTAAGGTCATTAAACCCTAAGTTCAAAATTACAACCAAAACCCCATATCTTGGGTAACTTGCAATGAAGCACCTCTACTCTACATTACGCAAATCCAACCCCCAAACCTTGGGTTATTTACAATCAAAATCTTTACAGTCATCATAAAATCCACTTAAACCCCAAACTTTGGGTAATTAACAACCAAACCCCATAAATTTGGGTAAATTGCAATTAAACCCCTCATTCAAAACAACTTGCAACTAAGTCCCTTGTACTCAACATTAACATTAACATACTCGAACCCCAAACTTCGGGTAATTAACAATCAAACCTTCTCGTTCGAAGTAATTAACAATCAAACCCTTCATTCAAGGTAAATTACAGTCAAATCCCTCACTCGAAATAATTTGCAAACAAATCCCTCGTGTTTAACGTTAACATATTTAAACCCCCGACCTTGGGTAATTTACAATCACAACTCTTACAAATCAATAAGAATTAACTTAAACCCTAAACTTGGGTCATTTATAATCCAAATCTTTACGATCAAAGAAAAAATCATATTATACCCCCAAACCTTGGGTAATTCACAATCAAAATCTTTACAGTCAAAGTAAAATGAAAATAAACCCCAAATTTAGGTAATCTACTAATTAAAATTCTTTGCAATCTACATAAGATTTATTTAAACCCCAAATTATGGGTAAATCACAACTAAGTCTCTGCATTTAAGACTAATGCACCCAAAAACCCTATACTTTCGGAAATTCACAAACATTAAACACCGTTCAATACTTAAAACCTAAACAATAGGTATTTTACATCTACAAAATCTCTAAACTCTACACACTCTGATCCCTTAAACTTGCGATCTCTCACAAATGCTTTCCTCCGGGTTACAACCAATGATCATATCATACTAAAACTCTAAAAGTGTTACAATCATACACTTATACTAAAACATATTGCAAAACTTCCCAATCTCCGCGGCTTGTCCTTAGTCCATTCCTTTGGCCCGGAAGGCCACTATAAGCTCCAAATTAATGAACTCCGGTCCAGAAGACCACAATAAAGCACCAAATCAATTGATTTTCCCCAGCGAGAGCCAATTAAATGCAGGTTAAGGAACCGCTATAAATCCTAATGCAGGTTAAGGAACTGCTATAAATCCTAATGCAGGTTAAGGAACCGCTATAAACTCTAGTGCAGGTTGAGGAACCGCTATAAATCCTAATGCAGATTAAGGAACCGCTATAAATCCTAATTAATAACCAAGATCGATCCCGAGATACTGCATCCTGATAGAATCAAAATTGTTATTGGCATAACCCATACGATCCCGAGACACTTGCGTCCCGATATACTGTCATCGTTACCGTTTGACCGAATCCTGCGATCCAAGAGGTTTTAGCATCTCTATATACCGGAGTTTTTGAGAAATTATTTGATTCATACGCGATGTAAGATAGCTTCTTCAATACCGTGTGTCTCATGTTCTGGCATAAGTGTCTGGTGTCTCTAGACATAACCTCAGTTACTATTGTCAGTGTCCTCGGACACGTTTAATGCATGCGCAACGTAAGATGGCTTCTTCAATACCGTGTGTCTCATGTTTTAGCATAAGTGGCTGGTGTCTATGGACATAAACTCAGTTACTATTGTCAGTGTCCTCGGACACATTTGATTCATACGCGACGTAAGTTGGCTTCTTCAATACCGTGTGTCTCATGCTTTCGCATAAGTTGCTGGCGTCTCCGGACATAATGTCAGTTGTTGTTGCTGGTGTCTTCGGACACAATTATTGATCTTGCGATTACGCGCGCTCTATATGAAGTCAGAATCTATCCCTAAATTTTGTTCTCGATTCTTAAAACTTCTTATCGTCCCGTGCGTATGGCCTTACCCCTTTTCCCAATAGAGTCCGAACAACAACTTTATTGCCCGATAAATGTTCATGTCTTCATACAGGATAGTGTCTGTAGGATCGTTATCTCCAGCAGAAGTCTGACGCCTCGTTTCTTTATTCTTTTTCCCCAGTAGGGTCCGAACAACGACTTTATTGCTTTACGAATGTTTGTCTTTATACAAGAGCGTATCCCCAGCAAAAGAAGATGTCTAGTTTCATTATGTTTATACATGCATATTCATATGATTCATAATGTGTTCTTCATGTTCTTGCTAGAATTCATAATATGCTCAATGACTAGGGTAACGATCTTCATGTTTACATGTTCATTCATATTGTTTCATGATGTTCATATTATTATTCTAGATCTAAGACTTATCATACTTAAAATACTATATATAATGCTTTAATCTCTATTTAAATGCATAGCCGATGTTGATCGACAAGATCTAGGAACTACTTCTAAACCCTTAACTTTAGGTAACTATTCCCATGATCATTAGCTCTCCTGAGATGAATAATCATTATTCTAGGATGTGATCATATTATATGTTTCTTTCTCCTCCCCCTTTATTATGCATGGTCCCACTTCATCTATCCCCATTCTAATTATCAATGAACTACACCGACCTGAGCTTCTCATGATGAGAAGAATGTAGGCAATCTTCGGATTCGGTCTCAAACACTAACACACACACACACATTGATCATGATAGAAAGACCGATTCGTCGGGAAATAAGAGTGATCACCATAATATTCTTCTTCTATTATAAATTGACCCCCGAACCCTATTATTCTCATAAATGGTTTTCTCAATGTTTTAACAGCAAATAAAACAACGTGGTGACTCTCAATTTTCAATCGGACGTATTCACACTAAGACACCTTTTACCAAGTTAGGTGAAAGGGCGAGCGACTTATTGGGTTTGATACATTATGATGTATGCGGACTACTAAGTAGCAATGCTAGGGGAGGATTTCAATACTTCATAACCTTCACCGATGATTATAGTAGATTTGGGTATGTTTACCTAATGAAACATAAAAGTGAAGCATTTGAGATATTTAGAATATTTCAAAATGAAGTAGAAAAATAACTTGGCAAAAGTATTAAAGCACTTCGATCGGATTGAGGTAAGGAATACTTAAGTCAAGAATTTGATGATCATCTAAAGAATTGTGGAATAGTTTCACAATTGACTCCACCCGGAACACCACAATGGAATAGTGTGTCCGAGAGGAGGAATCAAACTTTGTTGGACATGGTTCGATCAATGATGAGTCAAGTTGATCTTCCATTATCCTTTTGGGGTTATGCACTAGAAACTGCTGCTTTCACACTAAATCATGTTCCAAGCAAATTGGATCAAAAGACTCCATATGAGATATGGAGCGGAAAGACACCTAGTTTGTCTTTCATGAAGATTTGGGGTTGAGAAGTTTTTGTCAAAAGACTTGTCTCAGACATACTTGCACACAAATCTGATAAATGTATTTTCATGGGATATCCTAAGGAAACTAAAGGATATTACTTTTACAACCACATGGACAACAAGGTGTTTGTTGCCCGAACTGGTGTCTTTCTAGAGAAAGAGTTTCTCTCCAAAGAAATCAGTGGAAGTAAAGTAAATCTCGAAGAGGTTCGAGTCCCGAAAAATGACATTGAACCGATAATGGAACAATAACAAGACTCATAAGGAGTTGTGGAACCTGTTCAAAATACACAAGTAACTCGCAGATCTGGTAGGTACGATCCGAGACCGAGAGATATGGTTTTCTCATAACGGATAGTAATGAGGTGGAGATCATTGAGAATGATGAACCGACCACCTACCATGAGGCGATGTCATCTCCTAATTCGGACAAGTAGCTTGGATCCATAGAATTTGAATTACAATCCATGCAAGATAATCAAGTTTGGAACTTAAATAATACACCCGAAGGTGTAAAAACCATAGGATGCATATGGGTTTTCAAGAACGGAGATGAACCTTGTGTATAAAAGAAGATTAGTAGGATCATAGTGCTATTTCTTATTTTATATGTGGATGATATGTTGCTCATTGGAAATGACATTCCCATACTTCAGTCTGTAAGACTTGGTTAAGAAAGTGTTTCGCAATGAAAGATATGGGTGAAGCCGCATATGTACTTGGCATTAAGATCTATAGAGATAGATCAATGAAGCTAATTGGTTTAAGCCAAAGTACACATATTGACAAGGTCATTAGAAGATTCTGCATGGAAGACTTTAAAAGAGGACGCTTGCCAGTGTTACATGGAGTTTCTCTAAGCAAGACTCAATGTCGTAAGACAAATGATGAGCGTGAGAAAAATGAGTGAGATGCCATATGCTTCGGCAATTGGATCCATCATGTATGCCATGATATGTACTAGGCCAGATGTATCTTATGCTTTGAGCATCACGAGTAGATATCAGTCCGACCCTGGTGAAAGTCACTGGATGGCTGTTAAAGCGATTCTTAAGTACTTGACAAGTACTAAAGATTCATTTTTTTTATCTATGGAGGAATGGAAGATGATCTCGTTGTAAATGGTTACACGTATGCAAGCTTCCAAACCGACAAAGATGATAGAAGATCGCAATCGAGTTTTGTGTTTGTGTTGAATGGTGGAGTTGTAAGTTGGAAGAGTTCCAAGCAGAGTACAGTCACAAATTCTACAACTGAAACTAAGTATATTGTTACATTGGATGCTGCAAAGGAAGCTATTTGGATTAAGAAGTTCATTGGTGAACTTGAGGTGGTTCCTAGTATTGCTAATCTAATAGACCTTTCTTGTGATAATAATGGTGCTATTGCTCAAGCAAAGGAACCAATGGCACATCCTAAATCCAAACACATACTTAGGCGTTTTCATATAGTTCAAGAAATCGTTGATAAGGGAGACGTAAATATTAGCAGAGTACCAACTAATGATGACATTGCGGACTCGCTAACAAAGGGACATCCACGATCTAAACATGATGGTCATGTTAGGTCCATGGGGATTAGATACCTAGGAGATTGGGCCTAGGGCAAGTGGGAGATTGTTAGTGTTGATGCCCTAGGCACGTTTGTTGAACGTTGTATATGTTATCATTTTATTCATATTAATAAAGAGATGTTTGATTATTATTGTTGTTCATGTTTACTTATAATAATAATATCCGTCCCTATTACTTGTAAATCACTAGTATAAAGGCTAAATGATCATGGGATGATCATGTTAGATTTATGGGTACTTGTTTGGAACAAGGTACTGGACATGACCCGATGTATGAGATTTATGTCATGGTCAGTGTCATATATATATCTCATATTAGTTATGTCATTTGAATCCTTAGACATGAAGTTATTATAGTCTTCCACTTGATGAATATTATGTTTGACATATTCACACGCTACCTTTAACCAGGTGGTTATAAAGGGTATGATTGGCATAATCGGATTCACGTAGGGAAGAATAATAAGCTGAGTTGGATTTGTCCCTCTTCGGAGAGATGTCAAGCTTAGGCCCCTCGTAGAATGATTTTGATGAAATGTTTGGCCAAACTCAAGCGAATTGATTGGACTAATGTCATTTGGATTATCAACATATTCGGTATCGAGAAAGTATTGAACAATACAAGTTGACTTGTTGACCATGACTTGTTTTAAATGATATCGTGTACAAAGGGATTGTGACATGTTCTATGAGGAATACGAACTTGTATATAGTTACACTATTTGGGTAGGTATGACGGTTTGCTAGAACCTAATCATATCTTATGGGTTTAATATTGAACCCATTACCAACTTAGTGTAATCCTATAGGGTCACACACAAATAGAACGAATCATAAAGGACTTAATTGGAATTATAGGTCGAAGGACCTTTGAGGGATTTTAGGACTTTAGAGGATAAAAATGGAAATCTGGAAAAAAAGGGGTTGGTCACGGCGGGCCTTGTTAAGGACCCGGCCGGACCACCTATTGCCCCGGGCGGACCAAGTTAAGTACCCGGTCAGACCAAGCCTTGATCCGGCCGGACCTACTTGCATACCCGGGCAGACCTAGTCCTGTTTCGACTTGGGTTTTTCCTAATCCATTTTCTTGCGGGTTTAGTACTTGTTACCTATTTGGAATAGGTTAAACATGTATTTAAACCCCTCTAGTTGCCCTAATCAGTCCATTGTATTGTGAATGCCTCCAAGGGTTTGAGAGGATTGTTTTCTTGTTCTAAGATCTATTGGGTGGAGAACAAGAACACACACACATAATAATTCCATATAGTTCTTATAATTGTGAAAGCGTGTTTCACAATTCGGTCTAGCAACCAAGATCAAGTGTTTCTTGATATTCATTCGAAGGTATGGATACTGGTAGAGGGTGAAACTTATCATCTTCAAAGTTCGTGTTCCTGTTTTATTCGTGATCAAGTTTCAAGTCTCCACCAAGATTCAAGGTTGAAAAATCAAAGGCATTAAGGGTTAGTATTCTAGTATTCATTATGCATGTATTTGACTTAATCATATGAATGGATCTATGGGCCTTGGGTTTCATGAAAATTTAAATGTTTTATTCCGCTGCGCATGTTACTAGGAAACCCAACAGTTGGGGAGGGCTAAAATTATTCATTGATTGGTGGGGCTATTGCTCAAGGTGTCAAAGATGACATGGTTCAAGGTTTGCAGGGGAGACAAGTTTCAATTCCTTCTAATCTCTAATGGCGGCTGTTGTAGATTTGAAGAATCCCGACTGCTCGGCCGAGCAGTTGTAGGGACTCGGCCGAGCACCTATGGCGGCTACGGTTTCTGTGCAAACTTCAGAGGGTCCGACCGGATCTTCTCTTGTACCCGACCAGACCGGGGTTGCTGGAGCTGCTTTTGGTACAAATCAAGGTGTTAAAGCTAGGTCATCGTATTCAGCTGCATTACAAGGAGATAAAGGGGTCGATGGAAATTTCATCAATCCTTTTACATGCATTGAAGCACCATCGCAGCCAAGAGCATCAGTTGGTAACAAACCAGCTTTGTTGTTAACAGATCATAGGGTGCAAGCTGCAGTAGATCGGTTGCGGTATATAGTGGTGTTGAAATTCACCACAGGACGTCCTCAACTCAAGGTAATTCATGATCATATTACCCAACATTGGGGATTAAAGGGTGTTTTAATGTGGGGTTTCTTGATCCACATCATGTGTTAGTGTATTTATCTACACAGGAGGATTTAACTTTGGCGAGACCAATGTGATTATGAATTCAATGCTTTGTTGTTTTCGTTGGACTCCTGATTTTGAATTTACTGTTGATAATCCTTGCATATCAGTGTGGTTAAGACTTCCCAATTTGCCTTTACACTGGTATGCTTTCCTAGAAAATATAGGCAACTCGTTGGGGACCTTTTTACGTGCAGATGAGAAATCTGTTGGTTTTACTCATCATGTCTTTTCATGTATTTGTGTTGAAATGGATGTATCCCAATATAAGCCGGATCAGATTTATCTGGGTACTAATAGGGAGAATGGGTTTTATCAGGACATTGAGTATGAGGGTAATGTTTTGTATTGCACTGTGTGGCTTGTTGGGTCATAATGAGTATTTATGTCGTAAAGGATCAAAGAGACAAGGGCAGAGATCAAGGCCGCAGAGACAGCACCAGCAACAACAACAGCCACCGAGAGACCCGGATCCAAAGCAGATTCAGAATAATAATCAGAAGAAACCAAACTCAGAATGGCAAGTTGTGGGGGGGAATGGAACTTGAAAATTTCGTTGGGTTTCGTAGTGACATGCGCAGCGGAATATAGCAATTAAAATTTTATGAAACCCAAAGCCATGGATCCGTTCATATGACTAAATCAAATACAACATAATGAATAGAGGAAAAACTAACCCTTGATGACTATGAATTCTAGCTTTGAATTTAGTGAAGAACTTGAAACTTTATCACGGACAAAATTCACGAACTTTGAAGATGATAAAATTCACCCTCTAGCGGTATCCACACCACAAACGAATATCAAGGAGCTTCTTGATCTTGGTTGCTAGACCAATAATTATGAAACACACTTTCACAATTTAATAAAGAACTATATGAAATTATTTTGTGAATTATTTTGTTCTTCAATCCAAGATGTCTTAGAACAAAATAATAACTCTCTCAAACTCTTTGGAGGCACACAAAACACTTGGGCTAATGGTCTGGCCGAACTTGGCTTTTTATACACAATTAAGACATATTCCAAATAGGAATATTGTGCCAAAAACCTTCCCAAATCGAATTAGGAAATATTCTGCCGCCTATACCAAGCGCCCGCCTGGTACCAACCGAGCGCCCGCTCGCTGCCAGAAAATCCAGAATTTTCCAAAAATTCCTTTGAGGTCCTTCGACCCTAAATTCCAATACAATCCTTTTATTTAAGATTCGTTCTATTGTGTGTGACCCTCTAGGATTTTACTAAGTTGGCAATGGGCTCAAGCATGAAACCATAAGATATGATTAGGTTCTAGCAAACCGTCATACCTACCCAAATAGTATAACTAGATACAAGTTCGCATTCCTTTAGAATATGTCATAATCCTTTTGTCCACGATGTCATTGAACACAAGTCATGGTCAAACAATCAACTTGTCTTGTTCAATACTTTCTCGATTCCAAATATGTTGATAATTCAAATGCTATTGATCCAATCAATCCATTTGAGTCCGGCCGAACATTTCATCAACATCATTCCTTCGAGGGGCCCAAGCTTGACATCTCTCCGTGGAGGGACAAATCCATTTAGCTTATTATCCTTCCCAACGGGAATCCAATTATGCCAATCATACCCTTTATAACTACCGTGTTAAGGTAGCGTTTGAATATGTCAAACACAATGTTCATCAAGTGGAAGACTATAATAACTTCATGTCTAAGGATTCGAATGACATAACTAATATGAGATATATGTACGACATAGACCATGACATAAATCTCATACAGCGGGTCATGTCCAGTACCTTGTTCCAAACAAGTACCCATAAATCTAACATGATCATCCCATGATCATTTAGCCTTTATACTAGTGCTTAACAAGTACTAGGGACGGGGATTATTATAAGTAAACATGAACAACAATAATAGTCAAAACATCTCTTTATTGATATGAAATAAATGATAACAATTACAACGTTTATTAAACGTGCCTAGGGCACCACTACCAACAATCTCCCACTTGCCCTAGGCCCATTCTCCCATGTATCTAATACCCATGGACCTAACATGACCATCATGTTTAGCTTGTGGAAGTCCCTTTGTTAGCGGGTCCGCAACATTGTCATCAGTAGGTACTCTGCATATATTTACGTCTCCCCTATCAACGATCTCTCGAATGATATGAAAACGCCTAAGTATGTGTTTGGATTTTTGATGTGCTATTGGTTCTTTTGCTTGAGCAATAGCACCATTATTATCGCAATAAAGGTCTATTGGATTAGCAATATTAAGAACCACTTCAAGTTCAGTTATGAACTTCTTAATCCAAACAGCTTCCTTTGCAGCATCCGATGCAGCAATATACTCAGCTTCTGTTGTAGAATCAGCGGTTGTACTTTGCTTGGAACTCTTCCAGCTTACAGCTCCACCATTTAACATAAACACAAAACCCGATTGCGATCGGCTATAATCTTTGTCGGTTTGGAAGCTTGCATCCGTGTAAGCATTTACAACGAGATCATCTTCCATTCCTCCATAGACCAAAAACGAGTCTTTAGTTCTTCTCAAGTACTTAAGAATCGCTTTTACAGCTATCCAGTGATTTTCGCCAGGGTCTGATTGGTATCTACTTGTCATGCTCAAAGCATAAGATACATCCGGCCTAGTACAAATCATGGCATACATGATGGACCCAATTGCCGAAGCATATGGAGCATCATTCATTTTCTCACGCTCATCGTTTGTCTTGGGACATTGAGTCTTGCTTAGAGAAACTCCATGTAACACTGGCAAGGTGCCTCTCTTAGAATTTTCCATACGGAATCTTCTAATGACCTTGTCAATGTATGTACTTTGGCTTAAACCAAGTAGCCTCCTAGATCTATCTCTATAGATCTTAATGCCAAGTATATGTGCGGCTTCACCCATATCTTTCATTGCGAAGCACTTTCCTAACCAAGTCTTCACAGACTGAAGTGTAGGAATGTCGTTTCCAATGAGTAATATGTCATCCACGTATAAAATAAGGAATAGCACTATGCTCCCACTAATCTTCTTGTATACACAAGGCTCATCTTCGTTCTTGATGAAACCAAACTCTTTGACCGATTCATCAAAACGGAGATTCCAACTCCTTGAAGCTTGCTTCAATCCATAGATGGATCTTTGCAATTTGCATACCTTAGAATCTTGTTCAAAACCTTCTGGTTGTGTCATATACACATCCTTTTGGAGTTTTCCATTCAGGAAAGCAGTTTTGACGTCCATCTGCCATATTTCATAGTCATGATATGCGGCAATGGCAAGCAAAATTCTTATAGACTTGATCATTGCTACGGGTGAAAAGGTCTCATCATAGTCTATACCATAAACTTGCCTATAACCCTTCGCTACAAGCCTAGCTTTGTAAGTATGCACCTTCCCATCCATGTCAGTCTTCTTCTTGAAGACCCATTTGCATCCTATAGTTTTTACACCTTAGGGTGCATCAATCAAATTCCAAACTTGATTGTCTTGCATGGATTGCAATTCAGATTCCATGGCTCCAAGCCACTTGTCCGAATCAGGAGAAGACATCGCCTCTTGGTAGGTTGACGGTTCATCATTCTCAATGATTTCTACCTCATTACTATCCGTTACGAGAAATCCATATCTCTCGGGCTCGGATCGTAACCTACTAGATCTGCGAGTTGCTTGTGTATTTTGAACAGGTTCCACAACTCCTTGTGGGTCTTGTTCTTGTTCCACTATTGGTTCAATGTTATTTTCTGGGTCTCGAATTTCTTCAAGATTTATTTTACTCCCACTGATTTCTTTGGAGAGAAACTCTTTCTCTAGAAAGACACTAGTTCGGGCAACAAACACTTTGTTGTCCTCACGGTTGTAAAAGTAATATCCTCTAGTTTCCTTAGGATATCCCACGAAAATACATTTATCAGATTTGTGTGCAAGTTTGTCTGAGACAAGTCTTTTGACAAAAGCTTCACAACCCCAAATCTTCATGAAATATAAACAAGTTTTCTTTCCGCTCCACATCTCATATGGAGTCTTTTGAACCGATTTAGTGTGAAAGCAGCGGTTTCTAGAGCGTAACCCCAAAAGGATATTGGAAGATCGACTTGACTCATCATTGATCGAACCATGTCTACAAAGTCCAATTTCTCCTCTCGGACACACCATTCCATTGTGGCGTTCCGGGTGGAGTCAATTGTGAAACTATTCCACAATTCTTTAGATGATCATTAAATTCTTGACTCAAGTATTCTCCACCTCGATCTGATCGAAGTGCCTTAATACTTTTGCCAAGTTGTTTTTCTACTTCATTTTGAAATATTCTAAATATCTCAAATGCTTCACTTTTATGTTTCATTAGGTTAACATACCCAAATCTACTATAATCATCAGTGAAGGTTATGAAGCATTGAAATCCTCCCCTAGCATTGCTACTTAATGGTCCGCATACATCGGAATGTATCAACCCCAATAAGTCGCTTGCCCTTTCACCCAATTTGGTAAAAGGTGTCTTAGTCATTTTTCCAAGAAGACACGACTCGCAAGTATCATATGACTCGAGGTCACATGAACCTAAAAGTCCGTCCCCATGGAGTTTTGAGATACGCTTCTCATTAATATGACCAAGACGGCAATGCCATAAATAGGTATGATTTACATCATTAGGTTTAGATTTCTTATTTACATGATAGACATTGTCATTATTTTCATTCTTGACATCCAAGATATAAAGGCCATTAAATGAATTAGCAATACCATAAAGCACATCATTTAAATAAATAGAAAATTTCTTATTCTCAATAAGAAACTTAAAACCTTCATTATCCAAACCAGAAATTGAAATAATGTTTCTACTTAAATCCGGAACATAATAACAATTGTTCAAAACAAGAATTAATCCGGAAGGTAAAGTGACTTCATAAGTCCCTACGGCTAATGCAGCAACTCTTGCTCCATTCCCCACGCGTAGGTCTACTTCACCATCTTTAAGCAGTCTCCTATTCTTTATACCCTGCACATTTAAACAAATGTGAGAACCACATCTGGTATCCAATACCCAGGAATCAGTGGTAGAAAGGAGAATATCTATCATATAGATACCTGAAGTCGACGCAGCCTTGCTGCCCTTCTTCTTCTTTTGCTCTTCCAAGAAGGCCTTGCAATTACATTTCCAATGACCAATTTCTTGACAATGGAAACAGATTGCATCCTTTTGTGAATCGGGTTTTGCCTCAGAAGCCTTGGCAATACTTGCCTTGCTTATTTTGGGTTTGACAACTTTTTTACCCTTTCCTTTGGCACCAGCCTTCTTCCCATCATGAACTAAGAGCACGGGAGAACCTTTCTCCGCAATCTTCATCTCCGCAGTTTTAAGCATCCCATGCAACTCGGAGAGATTTTTATCCATTCCATGCATGTTATAATTCATCACAAACTGATTATAACTTTTAGGCAATTAATTAAGAATGAGATCCGTGGCTAGCTCCAATGGGATTGGATAGCCAAGTTTCTCAAGGTGCTCCACATAACCTTTCATTTTCAGCATGTGAGGACTCACTTGTTGCCCTTCATTCATTTTGCAAGTAGTGAATGCAACAATGGTCTTGTACCTCTCTTCCCTAGCTTGCTCTTGAAACATGGCTCTTAACTCCACGCCTATCTCATAGGCTTCCAAATATTCCAAACTTTGTTGGAGTTTTGAGCACATAGTAGCAAGCATGAGACAACTTACATCTCTAGAATCATTACGATGTTTCTTGTAATTGTCTCTTTCTGCCCTAGGGGCAGTAGGTTCTGGTTCAGCAGGAAGAGGCCCATCGAGAATGTACAACTTATCTTCTTGCCTTAGAACAATTCTAAGGCTACGGATCCAATCCATAAAGTTCGTACCATTCTCTTGGAGCTTATCCTTCTCAAGGATCGATCGCAACGAAATTGATTGAGTGTTAGTAGTCATTATCTACAAATATGCAAAATTTCCAAAATTTAATAAGTACCGGTTTTCATTAAAGAAATAAACAATGTATTTTTCAAACAAAATACTCCCACTAAATTATATAACTTTCATATACATCCAATGTATAATATAATTTATTTGGGCTAAGATCCAACTTTAATTTAACTTTTGAGTCCACGGAGGCGGACCGCTCAAAACTAAATTAATTAGGTAGACAATCATGTCAATCATATCCCATATGATTCTTAGATCCTTTTATGAGATTCTTTGAGAAATCCAATTTCAAAAAACATGTTTAATCTCATCTTTTGCCTAGGCCCAAAACTGTTTTGACGCCTAATTAAGTCCAACCATTTTAAACGCATAGGAACCATTCAATTTAATGCACCTTGCGGAGGCAAGCCCACATTAAATTAATAAACCTCATCTTGCTCATACATGAATAAGATTAATGCACCTCGCGGAGGCGAACCCACATCAAGATTACCCATGTATAAACAAGTGTTTTAATCATGGCATGGCAAAGAAGGACTTAAAACTTTCTTTGAAGGTTCATCACATATAGCATATAACACATTTATGAGCACATAATATAAACATGTTACACATCAAGTTTAGCCACTAAATTAATCTCCATTAATTCAAGCATGATATTTATGTGTCATTAGTTTCTCTATAATTATGAGGATGAGACTATTTCAACTTTGGTTATTATCTCCAAATCAAGACAACAAGAAGTGCGGTCGAACTAAGCCATTAGGCAACCACAATCCCGCACTAATTCAAGAAACCAAGAAAGTAGTCCATGTGGCCGAAACTAAGCAATAGATGGTCTCGATGAACGTAGGCCAATTGCATCCACAATTCCACATGGATCTCCAAACTTTGAATCAAGAACTTTGTTTCTCAATTTTAGCAATTATGAACTCTTCATAATTCTAACTTCGTTTTATCTTTGAAACTTTGATTGCGATCAATTTTGGGAAACACAATCTCGATGAACGCAGATTAGCCATCCAAAACTTGAACCAATCTAGGAATCACAAGACTAAAACAAATAGGAAAATCAAACCCCAAAATCCACACACAAACCAACTACCCAAAACTCATTCCAGATCAGCAAGTCTGGACTGGTTCTGTTACTGGTTTTGTTGAATTTATCAAAAATTCCATATTCAGATTTTAACCAAAATCAGAACAGATTCTGACGAGCGAGCGCCCGCCTGGTATTGACCGAGCGCGCGCCTGAAGCAAGCGGCCGCCTGGTCCCCAGCGAGCGGGCGCCTGTTTGGTCAGAATGGTACAGAATTTTAAAGTTCGAAAATTTTGTCTCAAAATTATTTTTCCCCGATTATTAAAACTTTGATCTGATCAAAAATCAATAATCGAAATAATTCAGAATCCACCATAATTTTTATTGCGATTGAATCGTGCGATTAAAGTTGCAAAACAATAAACCACATAAAATCACAAAACACATAAACATCATATATTCCAATATTCATATCATGCAAGGCACATAAACAATTTATATACACATAACATGATCCAAGTATTGAATTAATCAACATGAACGGGGCTCTGATACCACTGTTGGGTTTCGTAGTAACATGCGCAGCGGAATATAGCAATTAAAATTTTATGAAACCCAAAGCCATGGATCCGTTCATATGACTAAATCAAATACAATATAATGAATAGAGGAAAAACTAACCCTTGATGACTATGAATTCTAGCTTTGAATTATTGAAGAACTTGAAACTTTATCACGGACAAAATTCACGAACTTTGAAGATGATAAAATTCACCCTCTAGCGGTATCCACACCACGAACGAATATCAAGGAGCTTCTTGATCTTGGTTGCTAGACCAATAATTATGAAACACACTTTCACAATTTAATAAAGAACTATATGAAATTATTTTGTGAATTATTTTGTTCTTCAATCCAAGATGTCTTGGAACAAAATAATAACTCTCTCAAACTCTTTGGAGGCACACAAAACACTTGGGCTAATGGTCTGGCCGAACTTGGCTTTTTATACACAATTAAGACCTATTCCAAATAGGAATCTTGTGCCAAAAACCTTCCCAAATCGAATTAGGAAATATTCTGACGCCTAGACCAAGCGCCCGCCTGGTACCAACCGAGCGCTCGCTCGCTGCCAGAAAATCCAGAATTTTCCAAAAATTCCTTTGAGGTCCTTCGACCCTAAATTCCAATACAGTCCTTTTATTTAAGATTCGTTCTATTGTGTGTGACCCTCTAGGATTATACTAAGTTGGCAATGGGCTCAAACATGAAACCATAAGATATGATTAGGTTCTAGCAAACCGTCATACCTACCCAAATAGTATAACTAGATACAAGTTCGCATTCCTTTAGAATATGTCATAATCCTTTTGTCCACGATGTCATTGAACACAAGTCATGGTCAAACAGTCAACTTGTCTTGTTCAATACTTTCTCGATTCCGAATATGTTGATAATTCAAATGCTATTGATCCAATTAATCCATTTGAGTCCGGCCGAACATTTCATCAACATCATTCCTTCGAGGGGCCCAAGCTTGACATCTCTCCGTGGAGGGACAAATCCATTTAGCTTATTATTCTTCCCAACGGGAATCCGATTATGCCAATCATACCCTTTATAACTACCGTGTTAAGGTAGCGTTTGAATATGTCAAACACAATGTTCATCAAGTGGAAGACTATAATAACTTCATGTCTAAGGATTCGAATGACATAACTAATATGAGATATATGTACGACATAGACCATGACATAAATCTCATACAGCGGGTCATGTCCAGTACCTTGTTCCAAACAAGTACCCATAAATCTAACATGATCATCCCATGATCATTTAGCCTTTATACTAGTGCTTAACAAGTACTAGGGACAGGGATTATTATAAGTAAACATGAACAACAATAATAATCAAAATATCTCTTTATTGATATGAAATAAATCATAACAATTACAACGTTTATTAAACGTGCCTAGGGCACCACTACCAACAAATTTACTGCTGAAGAAAAAGGTAAAAACACTACAGTTTTGGGTAATCGAGGGGGCATCCTAAAGGAAATGTAGCATCTAGATTGGAATATGGAGCAGTTAAGATCTTGGTAATCATGATCAGTGGATGAACAAGGTTGAGGATGGGGAGATCTTACCACCCAAATCTGTGGGAAAAACAAGCTCAGTGGTTGAAGTGGTTGATATTTCTCCAGAACATGACAGAGCCGAAATACAGGAACTTGCTTGGGTGCAGCAGAATCAGCAGCAGCAACAGCGGCAGCGGACACAGCAGCAGCAGCCGATACTGCAGGAGGAACAGCAGCCGCAGGGTTCTAATGTTAATATTTTTGCAATGTTAGCAGGATTAGATGATGAGGAGCTAGAAGGTAAGGAGACAGGGGAACAATTACCACTGTGTGTGGTCAATACTAAGGCTGTGTTGAGCTCGAGCACGGAAGGGTCTTTGAACAAAGATCAGCCCGAGCTTGTTTTAGAGTCCAGGCCTGAAACGGGTTTCATCTCTGAAACATGAATTCCAGTAAGGGTATCAGATGAATCTAGTCCAGTGCAGATATGGGTTTGGAAACAACAGCTGCAACAGCACAGACAGATGCAGGAAATAAAGAGCCTACGCATGGGACAGAGGAGGTTTTGGTTTTAGAATCGTCAGAAGATGGCACCGATTTGGATACAAGTGTTATAGGAGATACAGGAGAGTAAAAAGATTCCTCCTATATTGAAGTGTCCAGTGGCAAGAAATCAAAGAGGAAGAAGAAAAAGGGTAGTAAGTCTACGCAGTTGGGTTCGCCTTCGCAAACCAGAAGCAAGACTATTGGGGTAACCTCTATTTCCAAATAGTTTTTAATGTCATTCATCATATGGAATGCTAGAGGTGTTGGTAATGTTAAAACTATGGATGCATTGAAATTGTTGGTGCAGCAGCATAAACCTTGGTGTTTGGCAATTCTGGAGCCTAAAATCTATGGTGTTAGGCTTCCAATTATTGCTAAACAACTTGGTTTTGCTAATTTTCTACATGGTAATCCGGTGAATAAACATATTTGGGTGTTATGGAAGACAGGTATTGATATGGGCGTTGTTTCAGTTTCTCAACAACAAATATCTGTTAGGGTTTCGGTTTTTGAGGAGTATTACGGTGTTTTCTCGTTTGTCTATGCCAGTTGTGATAGGTTGGACAGACAATCTTTGTGGGGGAAGCTTTTTCAGTAGTCTTCTTAGTCTGATGATCCGTGGTTGGTTAGTGGTGATTTTAATATCATCGCAGATCCGTCGGAGAAGTTGGGAGGTAATGGTTGGGATTTTCCTAGCATAGATGATTTCTATAACTTTATGGTCAGTGCTGGTGTATCGGATGCTGGATTTAAGGGGAGTATTTACACCTGGTGTAATGGGCATCCTGGGACTCTTCGGATTTGGTAGAGACTTGATAAGGTGTTGGTGAATGTGTCTTTCGCAGCAAAACACGGGAGTATTACTGTCGTACATTTACCGCGAGATGTGTCTGATCACTCCCCTCTGCAGATAGAAATTGCTGCAATTACCAAGCCGAAGTGTCCTTTTAAATTTCATAAGATGTGGATGGAACACTCGGGTTTCGAAGGTTTTGTGCGGGATGTATGGAGTCAAGGATGTTGGGGAACGCCTTTGTTCAGACTGCATCGGAAGCTTCATGTTCTGCGTAAAGAGCTTCGAAAGTGGAATTGGGAGGTTTTCGGTAATATTTATCAAAAAATGGATAAGTTACAGGATGATTTGACCAGGTTGGATTTTTTGCTGCAGCAATATTGGGATAACACTGTGGCTGCGGAACAGAGACAGAAAAGCGAGGAACTGGCAAAGGTGCGCAGATGGGAAGTTGATATGAAACAACAGCAGTCAAGATAGTTGTGGGTTCAGGATGGGGACAAAAACTCAGCTTTTTTTCATGCTTCGATCAAAGAGCAGAGAAGACAGAATGCCTTGAAGCTGCAACTTCCTGACGGTTCCTGGTGCGATAATGAAAATGTGTTAGGGGATCTTGGTGCTACACATTTCGAGGAGATATTTGCTTCGGGGCCTCACTATATTGATGATAGGTTGTTCCAGGATATTGAGGCGGGAGTGACAGTGGTTGATAATACCATGCTCTCGGTGGTTCCGGATGAGATGGAGATTTGGGAGTCTATTAAATCATTGAATGCTGACAGTGCACCGGGTGCTGATGAGTTTACTGGCCAATTTTTCAAGGGATATTGGTCAATCATTAAAACTGATATCATTGATGCAGTTCAGTCTTTTTATAGAGGGGAAGCGCTCCCAAAAGGCCTTTCTTCTAATGTGTTGGTGTTGCTGTCTAAGATTGAGAAACCTACGGGTTTCAAAGATTTGGGGCCTATCAGCTTGTCCACTTTTATGAACAAGGTGATTTCGAAGATCCTTACTCTGCACTTGGCTAGTGTTCTACCTAGGATAATCTCGCTGGAATAGACGGGTTTCATCAAAGGAAGGGGAATTTAGGATATTATTGCTCTGGTGTGAGAGCCCGCGCCCGTACCTGCGTGGGGATCCGTGCGAAACGCGGCTTGAATCCGCTCGGTTTCTCAAAATGGTTTCCCTTCTTTGGTTTTGGAAAAGAAGAGTCGCCACCTCATTTTATTTTGGAAAATAGAGATAAAACCTTTTGTTTGAAAAGAAGTGGGTTCGGGGGCTAATTTACGAGAGGAGAAGGTGTTAGGCACTCCGCTCGCCCTTTCGGTCTCTAGCATGCTTCCGCCTACGCTTGATGTTAGTGCCTTTTGAAAATGTGTTTTATGTCCTAACATATAAAAAATGTGTATGTGTTTATGTATAAAGGAGTCTCCTATTCTAGGTCGATTCATTTTATCACAACCGGGAACCGGTTTGGGTGGATTCCCGATTGGTTTTGAAAAAGGTTTGAATCATATTTACAAGTATGAGCAATTAAAGGGGGAAGGGGGAATATTTTACAAATAATACATATATACAAAAAATGGGATAAATCCCATGAAAAGAATATCCGAGTGCAAGATTGATCCTCCAGGTTCATGGGGCTGCTGTGGATCGCCATGGGTGTACCTGTGAATGACCTATCCAAAAAACAGATCCAAAGATTGGGATTCACTCCCAAGATGTTAGATCACATGTATGAATTTATTTTGGATTTATGGGTTGATATTTCATGCTCAAATCATGTCAAGAACATTTATGTAAATTCAGCCCAGCACAGGAAAAGATATCATAGCAGGTTTTGATGAGCAATTTACACTATCATATCTTAATAATCTGGAAAAGAATAAAACACAAAAGTTGAAGATAATATATTAAATATAATGTGTACCAAGTTTCAAATTCAGGAAGAAAGTTTTGATTCTTCAAAAGTGATCTGACATTGGCATGTCAGAATCTGGGAAATATGAATCTGGAAGCAGGCACTTGATTTAGAAAATGGAAAGAATCCTTTCCAGAGGTCATAAAATTGTTTCAAAAGCATGAAAATCTTAATTAGTCTTTTAAGAACAAATTTCATGTTTTGACTTTGACTTGAAAATCTAGTTTTGGTAGGGTTTTAGAATAGAAAACTCAGATTAGCCAAAACTGCAGCAAGCAAAGCAACATATTTGAGCTACGAAAATGACTACCAAAAAATGACCTATACATGGATCTAGACCACAAAACTTGGCAATAATCATATTAAGTATATAATGAACAACTTTAATGTTTAAAGACACATCTAGAAACGAATTTATGATTGAGTAAAAAGCTCATCAAAAGGCTTGGTTGAAACAGAACATGCTAGACAGATTATACATGGCATGAAGATTGAGGTCAAAACATGGCATAAACTTGGAAGAAACCCATGGAACTTAGGGAACTTGCTTATTGATATATTATTAACATTATCATGTGTCTATTTATGAACAAACATAAACAAAAATGAGAATAAACAACAAAAAAGGAGATGAGGACAGAATATACACATGCTGAGCAAATGGACTATATCTTGCTGGGATTTGAGATCTAAAGCATGAGATTAACACCAAAATGAACTCAAGACATATATACACATGCTAGGACTGAAGTATGAACATTTAGAATATATAGAACATGTTTATTTACAAAGTAAAAACATAGATTACATAGGTAATAAGGGGAATCTAGTCACTAGTTGACTAGATTCCCAAACAACTCATTTAGACTTACATTTTATCAAATCTATGATATATAAAAAGGAAACTTACCTATATTAAGAGAGGGTGGTGTGCTTCCTTTGTCTCCAAGGGAAGACTTTTTTTTTGTTTGATTGAAGTTGTTGTTGTGGTTGTGGTTGTGGTTGTGGTTGTTGTTGTTGTTGTTGTTGTTGTTGCTTGTTGTTGTTGTTGCTTGAGATTTGAAGGGGTTGTTTGAGGTGTTTGGGTGGTGGTTTAGTAGTGGAGATGTGGTGGAGGAGTGGTGGTAGTGGTGGTGGAATGGTGGTAGTAAGAGCAAGAGTGAAAGTGTATGGAGGGAGTGTGTAGTGTAATGTGTGTGTTGAAATGAGCCCCCCCTTTTCTTGGATCAACATAGGAAGTATATGGAGGAGGGAGGTGATATTTCTTGGACCAAAATGCCCCTAGAGTAGGGGTAGTATGGGGGTAAGGTCTCTTGCCCGAAATTCATGGAAGAGGTGTGGAAAAAATGGCCAAAAGTGATGGTATTGTCTTGACTTTGTGTAATTTCCACTTTTTGAATGCCACTTGTCCATCCTTGGTTGATTTTGGCCCATGTGACCCCCCCTAATGCAGCCATATGTCCAGGAAATGTGGGAGTAAACATGCATGATTTTCTGGCTCCGTGCTCCCGCTCCGCAACAGCTTGCAACTGCTCCATCGTGAGAGTTCCGGTGTCCCGGTTGTCCGCGGGTCCAACACAAAAGTTGCTCCTCGTATTATTCTGGTCATAATGGCATATCTATAATATGTTAATAAGTAAGGAAAGGAAGAAATAAAATTTTAAATGCAATGGATGACCGGTAAAAGGCGTTCTAGGGGTGCGGGACCCGCCGTTGGGTCCCGACGCTCAATTTTCGAAGTATACGCCTGTTTACTCGGTTTTGAGCCCTGATCATGAATTCGGACTCGGTTTTTGCATCCGATGCACCGATAAGGCGTACGGTAGTCCTGAACCGCTAAATCTGGGATTTTAGGTCAATTATCGCGCTTAGACCAATCAAGGGTTGTTTAAGGGGTGCGAGATCGGGGTGTCTACAGAGCCCCTCGTCGAATTCACTTGTGATGTAAAGTGGATTCGACGATCCAATATAGACAACCGATCTCGTCTAGGGTTCGACGGCTGAGCCCAAAGTAGGGCTTCCTACGTATCCCTTGCGGGAATCAAGCCTCCGTAGTTCTACTCAAGCAAGCAAGCAGACACAATCAAATGGTCGAACTCGGGAACCCGAGATTCCTACGTATCTCTTGCGAGAATCAGACCAATCGTAGTTCGGATGGATGCTGGGGATGCATTGAGAAACCGAATTCTCTTTGCTGGGGATTGAAATGGGTGAACGGCTTATGGGTTGGTGAGATCACATACATCTCTGAGCCGAGAGTTGAGGTAACAAATTTGATTGAGAGAACGGGCGACTGAGACTCTTGTTATCGAGCTGCCTACGTATCCCTTTCGGGAATCAAGTCGGGGCGTAGTTCTGAGGGAGGTCCAACCCTAGCGCTCGAGTGGACCAGAGAGTAACCAAACATTCGAGGGGGGTCAAATTCGGGGGACGGCCGAATAGACCAGGGTAACCAAGCATTTTGAGAAGGTCAAATTCGGGGGACGGCCGAATAGACCAGGGGTAACCAAACATTTTGAAAAGGTCAAATTCGGGGGACGGCCGAACAGACCGGAAGTAACCAAACATTTTGAAAAGGTCAAATTCGGGGGACGGTCGAACGGACCGGGGGTAACCAAACATTTTGAAAAGGTCAAATTGGGGGACGGCCGAACAGACCGGAAGTAACCAAACATTTTGAAAAGGTCAAATTCAGGGGACGGCCGAATAGACCAGGGGTAACCAAACATTTTGAAAAGGTCAAATTCGGGGGACGGCCGAACAGACCGGAAGTAACCAAACATTTTGAAAAGGTCAAATTCGGGGGACGGCCGAACGGACCGGAGGTAACCAAACATTTTGAAAAGGTCAAATTCGGGGGACGGCCGAATAGACCGGAAGTAACCAAACATTTTGAAAAGGTCAAATTCGGGGGACGGCCGAACGGACCGGGGGTAACCAAACATTTTGAAAAGGTCAAATTCGGGGGACGGCCGAACAGACCGGAAGTAACCAAACATTTTGAAAAGGTCAAATTCGGGGGACGGCCGAACGGACCGGGGGTAACCAAACATTTTGAAATTAGGTGTGGTCGAACCTGAGGTGACAGGCTGCCTACGTATCCCTTTCGGGAATCAGACCAGTCACGTAGTTCAACGGGGTGGGACATTTAAGGGGCGCTCCGACCCGACCTATTTTGAAAACGCTTTTAGAAAGGGTGAGACTTTTGAGAGGCGTCTCGAGCCTAAAAGGATTTTTTTGAAAAAGGTAAGACTTTTGAGAGGCATCTCAAGCCTAAAACTAATTTTTTGAAAAGGGTGAGACTTTTGAGAGGCGTCTCAAGCCTAAAACGATTTTTTGAAAAGGGTGAGACTTTTGAGAGGCGTCTCAAGCCTAAAACGATTTTGAAAACGAGAGTGATTTTTGGGAAAACATTTTTGAAAACGAAACAATATTCTTGCCATCAAAACAAATTAAACATTGAAGACGCATAACATGAAAGTGTTCAAGGATACGCTGCAGGTTGATGATGATCGGAGGCTCGTTGTGCGCTGCCGCATTTGAGAGAAGCTTGAATCCTTGCCTTGGAGTTGTTGTGTGATGAGATTTTTGATTCTTGGCTTGAGGAGAACAATCCAATTACCATTCTTTCATGTTGGGATCCTTTTGGATTTGACGGTAGGCCATCTCGAGTTTCTACAAGATGTGGAGAAGCTGCTCTTGGAATATTTGGATGTGTTTAGTTGGGCTTCACGTGACAAGCTCCCCCATTTCAACATTTCGATGCGTTTGTGGCCGGACTTGCGGTGCCAAGATATCCATTGCAACGTTTTGATGCGTGTGTGGTCGGACCTGAGGTGACAGGCTGCCTACGTATCCCTTTCGGGAATCAGACCTTACGTAGTTCGAGTTTGTGAAAAACTCGAAAAACACATTTTGTTTGACAGACGATTTGTTGGAGATGACCCTTCTTGCGATGGGGTACCTGCATGAGATTAGATTTGGACATCCGCAAAAGATTTTCACAAGTATGCAATATCATAGCGCGCATTTTTCACTTCAAAAACTTCTCATTGTCATTGATGATTGAAGGACTTCAAACGAGGATTTCCTTTGCAAATGATTTTTAAATCTTGCCATCTTTCTTTCAGAATTGAAAACACTTTTTTTTTTTTTTTTTTTTTTTGACACGTGTGCATTGCTTGCATTTCAGCCTTTGCTTTTTATAAAATGAACAAAATGTTTATGTGCAAAGAGGGAAAATCGGGAAAGGAATGAACTGTGCATTTTTCTTTTGAAAACTTTGCGAGGAACGAGAGTCATGGTGAGATATATGGTGAAGCGAGGTTGGAGGCCTAGCGCGAGTACTCGAAAGGTCAATTCTCTACACCCATTTGATCAAGTTTACTCGACGGTGTCTTTCCCGGTGGATTACTTTGCCTTGCCCCAGAAGTCGGCTGTAGAAGCCCCATTTGTTCTTTTTGATATCAACCCTCAACATTCTTGCTGGTGAAGCCCCAGTGTCATTCAAAGATCAACCTCAGATGTTGGCTACGGAAGCCCCAGTCATGTTATAGGACAAGCCCCTGAATCTGGCATATGAAGCTCTTGTTTCACTTGTGAGGGTGAATCTCATGTTGATCCAAACTGTCGTATCGAGACCACTTCATGTTTTGGCTTAGGGGCTCTAATTGTCATTGCGAGTTATTCAAATGTTCGATGTCCCGCTGTCGGAGGTACTTCACAATTTCTGCCATGCGATACCCAATCGGTGGGGAGTCAACTGTCTTTGAGAGTTGTTCAATCATTCGATGCTTCTCTGTCTGATGCAATTCACAATTCCTGACATGCGATACCCAATCGGTAGGGGGTCAACTGCCTTTGAGAGTTACTCGGCGGGACACAATCCCGATGTTGCTAAAGAAAGAGCTTTGAGCTTTGCGGGCCATACTGACAATCCGAGATGGCACTTTGTTTCTATTGATTCCCACATTAAGGGACCGACTGTCTATGAGAGTCATCCCACATTCGATGCTTTGCTGCTGATCATAATTCACGTTTTCTGACATTCAATACTCCTTCTTTGAGGAATCAACTGTCTCTGAGAGTTGTTCGGTGGGGCACAATCCTGATGTTGCCGAAGAAACGAGCTTTGAGCTTTGCGGGCCATACTATCAATCCGAGATGGCGCTGTGTTCTGATGATCCACACATAAGGGACCTAAGTGCCTATGAGAGTTGTTACAGATTTGATGTTCCACTGTCGGGAGTAGCTCACACAACGTGATAGTCATATTTGCATTCGACGCTTTGATGGTGGAACTCAACTGTCTTCGAGAATTAGTCAATTATACACAGCCCCCAGTATTGCCGGCGATTGAGCTTTGTGACCCGTGGCCCAAACTACTAATCTGAGAAACTTCCCTCCGATGATTCTCTTGAAAGGGACCTAACCATCTGTGACGGTTGTCTCACAAATGCTGATGATTGTTGATGTTAAAACTTCCAAGGACCAACTATCTGTGAGAGTTGTCCTACCCCTGAGACGTTTTGCATTAACGGGGAACCCATCTATCATTTCTGAATCCTGACGCGCAGCCCCAGCTCACATTCATTCATTTGAGCATACTTCCAGATTTTGGATTTTGAGAGTCAGAGGATCACATTCCCTCGCCTCCCTTGCTGTGACAAATTACAGGAATTGACTGGGGAAGGCACAAGGCCAGTGTTTTGGGAAAGCAAAGAAAGATCCCGTGGGATCTTTGACATTGTGTTTGCGCAGAAAAAATTGACGGAAGGACGAGAGTAGGGGGAAGCCCCTAGACTCGAGGAATTTGCTCACATTCGAAATCAATGACTCAAGATTAGAATTCGCATTAATGGTCAAGTGCTTCAAAATCAAAAAGTTAATTTCTATTTTTTAGAAAAGATTTATTTGGACTCAAATTAGACCGTGACAAATCGAGATGAGAACACCACCAAATAACTATCATAATTATCACCGCCTGTTGACCTCGTGGGTAGGAGGTCCTTGTCGTCGTTGTCGCGCTTTTTGAAATTGATTAGAGGCTGTTGGGCTCCCTTAGTGTAAGGGTTTGGCAGAGCATGTTGGTCTCCAACAAAAGACACCAGTTGTCATCGTTGATGGTGCTTGCCCAAAGTCAAGTGATCGAGATCTTCTTCAATTTAGATTAGCCTCATATGCGCGGTGCTCTCTACGTCGTCTTTGTTACTGCGCTTTTTGATCTTGATGGAGTCCCCGAAGGCTGTCTGGCTTTTGGTCTCTAACCTCTAAAATTGAGAGGTTGGTTTGTTAAGGGAAAATGTTTAACTCTCGAAATCTCTGGGGTAAGGGTTTTTAACCTCTCAGTGTAAGAGGCCGGCTTGAGCTATTAGGTCTTGAGGGAGTCACATGTTGCTGTCGTTGATGGTGTTCGCACAATGGGTTCGAGTTGCTTCTAAGGGGTATATGTAATATGCATGTAATATGTACAAATAATGAAATAATATACAAGAATAGAGCGAAATAAAGTAACCAAAGTTTTTTTGTTTTTTTTTTTTTTTTTTTTTTCACACTCTCCTTTTTTGCACTCATTTTTTATTTTTTATTTTTTTTATTTTTTTTTCACACCCTCTCCTTTTTTGCACTCATTTTTTATTTTATTTTTTACACCCTCTCCTTTTTTGCACTTATTTTTTTTTTTTTACACCTCCTTTTTTGCACTCATTTTTTTTTTATTTTTTTTTTTGCGAACATAACGATAATTGGAAATTTACAATGAATGATGTTTAAGTACAAAATTGACAATCGTAAAACATAATACAGGAATTTACAACACATTAAAGAACAACAATTTCTGGTTCTTGTCACTGGTTTGGTCTCTTCGAATCTGTGTCTGATAGTTGGCGGGAACTCCATCGATCGCTTCTATAAACTTCCCTGATTGCCTTCGTTTGTGAATCCCGTTGAGCACTGTCGGCCTTAGTTCTCATCTCAATTAATCGCAGCTAAAATTAGTCCACATTTTTTATCGTTTGCTTTTAATTACGTGAGATTAATCATTTGTGGGACCAAATTTATAAAATATGTGATTATGAAGGCACTTGATTATAAAGCAAGTTCATTAACTGAAAACGTATTTACAAGACAAGCAAGCAAATAAATATATTACGGAAAAGATGACACGCAAGCATGGATTTGGAAAGCAAAAGAAATGTGAGCGCATTTTAGGACGGGCCCGAAAGCAAAAGGGATTAGAGTTGGGCAGTTTGCCCTATTCACAGCAAAAGAGACATAACCCCTCGGGTCAGCAAGCTTCTACTATCAGCAAAGGAACATTTTCTCGCGTTGATAAACTGCGGTCATCACCTAACAAAAGAGAACTCCTTCCTGGGGCTCGGTGAGTCCCTAGGATAACATCTTCGAACTTGAAGCTTTCAGCGAAGGCTTCCACATGTTCATCAAACCAATTACGCAACTCTACTGGCACTTGGTGAGAGGATATATCTTCGTGTCCTGGGGCTGTTTCGTGTGGTTGAATCAGAGGTGGCGTGATGCCCGGGATGATAGATGACTGGGAGTTCATAAGCCCCACGTGCTCTTGGTTTTGTGAGAAGATTGGTACACAGTCTATTGTTTTCCTTTGGTGTCCCTGTGGGATACTTGTTGCATACTTTGTTTGGGTTTCCAACTGTTTCCCCAACCATTCTTCCATCACCTTTTCGAACTCAATATCGGGCGAGCCCCTAGTCGAATTTACTGATGTTTCGCCATTACTAGTCATTGCTGATGAGAGAACCCGGAGCAGACCTTGATCAAAGTAATGTCTGGAACTGACCTTGAATGTCGCGCTAGAAAAAGAAGCGAGATTCTCCCTCTACAAGAATGGATTGGAAAAAGAATGTTTTAAATTTTTGAAATGGGCTTTCTTTTATGTACAAGAATAGAAGCACAAAGAGAAGAAAGGTATAAGACTTTGAAACAACATTGTTTTCGAAAAAGGTTGAAGCGCAAGCAAAGCACAAAACCTAGGAAGCCGGACAAGCACCTCGCTTTGTTTTGACACGTTCAATGATTAAATCCTGGAATAGTGGATACCGTCTCCAAAGTATAGGACCAACGTTTTTCACCTGTACTAATGGCCGTCCGAAACCCCTAGCGAAGGGCCTATACTCTTTCTGGGATCCACCATTCGGGTTACGGTCTATGTGAAGGTCTTGATAATTTCAGGTCAACCCAATCGTTCTAAAATATCCACACTTTAGGTTGTTTATAACCTTTTAGGAATGCATAGGGTTGAAGAGAAATTATTAGACAAAAACCGGCTTAAAGTCGAGGACGTGTCATTTTGAAAATTCGGACATCGAGGCTTTTGATGGATGGCTTGCATGAGGCTTACACCCGCAGCGACGACTAGTAGCCGCGCTTTGGGGCGGGAATGTCAACCGGGAGCCCTATCGGAGGATCGGTGACCCCCCTTCACTCACCTGGCTACACCCCCTAAGGTTTGTATGGTTTCTAAGTCGGAAGTTTGAAAACGTGATTGTGTGTGAGGTCTCTATTTTTTTGAAAAATGATTTTTTGAAAGAAAGAAAGGAATTTTTTTTTTTTTTTCTTTTTATTTAGACAAACAAAGAGAAGGTAAAAAACCTGCAAAACAAAGTTAGGACATGTATATACAAGGCAAAGGCAAGTAATGGCGAAAGCACACAAAATTGAGTCTAGCCCACTTTTGAAAATGATCCCCAGCAGAGTCGCCACTGTGAGAGCCCGCGCCCGTACCCGCGTGGGGATCCGTGCGAAACGCGGCTTGAATCCGCTCGGTTTCTCAAAATGGTTTCCCTACTTTGGTTTTGGAAAAGAAGAGTCGCCACCTCATTTTATTTTGGAAAATAGAGATAAAACCTTTTGTTTGAAAAGAAGTGGGTTCGGGGGCTAATTTACGAGAGGAGAAGGTGTTAGGCACTCCGCTCGCCCTTTCGGTCTCTAGCATGCTTCCGCCTACGCTTGATGTTAGTGCCTTTTGAAAATGTGTTTTATGTCCTAACATATAAAAAATGTGTATGTGTTTATGTATAAAGGAGTCTCCTATTCTAGGTCGATTCATTTTATCACAACCGGGAACCGGTTTGGGTGGATTCCCGATTGGTTTTGAAAAAAGGTTTGAATCATATTTACAAGTATGAGCAATTAAAGGGGGAAGGGGGAATATTTTACAAATAATACATATATACAAAAAATGGGATAAATCCCATGAAAAGAATATCCGAGTGCAAGATTGATCCTCCAGGTTCATGGGGCTGCTGTGGATCGCCATGGGTGTACCTGTGAATGACCTATCCAAAAAACAGATCCAAAGATTGGGATTCACTCCCAAGATGTTAGAGCACATGTATGAATTTATTTTGGATTTATGGGTTGATATTTAATGCTCAAATCATGTCAAGAACATTTATGTAAATTCAGCCCAGCACAGGAAAAGATATCATAGCAGGTTTTGATGAGCAATTTACACTATATCTTAATAATATGGAAAATCATAAAACACAAAAGTTGAATATCATATATTAAATATAATGTGTACCAAGTTTCAAATTCAGGAAGAAAGTTTTGATTCTTCAAAAGTGATCTGACATTGGAATGTCAGAATCTGGGAAATATGAATCTGGAAGCAGGCACTTGATTTAGAAAATGAAAAGAATCCTTTCCAGAGGTCATAAAATTGTTTCAAAAGCATGAAAATCTTAATTAGTCTTTTAAGAACAAATTTCATGTTTTGACTTTGACTTGAAAATCTAGTTTTGGTAGGGTTTTAGACTAGAAAACTCAGATTAGCCAAAACTGCAGCAAGCAAAGCAACATATTTGAGCTACGAAAATGACTACCAAAAAATGACCTATACATGGATCTAGACCACAAAACTTGGCAATAATAATATTCAGTATATAATGAACAACTTTCATGTTTAAAGACACATCTAGAAACGAATTTATGATTGAGTAAAAAGCTCATCAAAAGGCTTGGTTGAAACAGAACATGATAGACAGATTATACATGGCATGAAGATTGAGGTCAAAACATGGCATAAACTTGGAAGAAACCCATGGAACTTAGGGAACTTTCTTATTGATATATTATTAACATTATCATGTGTCTATTTATGAACAAACATAAATAAAAATGAGAATAAACAACAAAAAGGAGATGAGGACAGAATATACACATGCTGAGCAAATGGACTATATCTTGCTGGGATTTGAGATCTAAAGCATGAGATTAACACCAAAATGAACTCAAGACATATATACACATGCTAGGACTGAAGTATGAACATTTAGAATATATAGAACATGTTTATTTACAAAGTAAAAACATAGATTACATAGGTAATAAGGGGAATCTAGTTACTAGTTGACTAGATTCCCAAACAACTCATTTAGACTTACATTTTATCAAATCTATGATATATAAAAAGGAAACTTACCTAGATTAAGAGAGGGTGGTGTGCTTCCTTTGTCTCCAAGGGAAGACTTTTTTTTTGTTTGATTGAAGTTGTTGTTGTGGTTGTGGTTGTGGTTGTTGTTGTTGTTGTTGTTGTTGTTGCTTGTTGTTATTGTTGCTTGAGATTTGAAGGGGTTGTTTGAGGTGTTTGGCTGGTGGTTTAGTAGTGGAGATGTGGTGGAGGAGTGGTGGTAGTGGTGGTGGAATGGTGGTAGTAAGAGCAAGAGTGAAAGTGTATGGAGGGAGTGTGTAGTGTAATGTGTGTGTTGAAATGAGCCCCCCCTTTTCTTGGATCAACATAGGAAGTATATGGAGGAGGGAGGTGATATTTCTTGGACCAAAATGCCCCTAGAGTAGGGGTAGTATGGGGGGTAAGGTCTCTTGCCCGAAATTCATGGAAGAGGTGTGGAAAAAATGGCCAAAAGTGATGGTATTGTCTTGACTTTGTGTAATTTCCACTTTTTGAATGCCACTTGTCCATCCTTGGTTGATTTTGGCCCATGTGACCCCCCCCCCTAATGCAGCCATATGTCCAGGAAATGTGGGAGTAAACATGCATGATTTTCTGGCTCCGTGCTCCCGCTCCGCAACAGCTTGCAACTGCTCCGTCGTGGGCGTTCCGGTGTCCCGGTTGTCCGCGGGTCCAACACAAAAGTTGCTCCTCGTATTATTCTGGTCATAATGGCATATCTATAATATGTTAATAAGTAAGGAAAGGAAGAAATAAAATTTTAAATGCAATGGATGACCGGTAAAAGGTGTTCTAGGGGTTCGGGGTCCGCCGTTGGGTCCCGACGCTCAATTTTCGAAGTATACGCCTGTTTACTCGGTTTTGAGCCCTGATCATGAATTCGGACTCGGTTTTTGCATCCGATGCACCGATAAGGCGTACGGTAGTCCCGAACCGCCAAATCTGGGATTTTAGGTCAATTATCGCGCTTAGACCAATCAAGGGTTGTTTAAGGGGTGCGAGATCGGGGTGTCTACATCTGGCTCATGAGATGGTTCATCGATCGGGTTGATCAGAAAACTGTTGGAGGTAATGTATTGTTTATGCTTGATATGTCTAAAGCTTATGATCGACTTGAATGGGATTACCTTTTTCGTGCCTTGGGTGTTTTTGGTTTTGATGCTAGTTGTTGCAGTTTAATCTCGAGACTGGTGCGAGACAATTGGTATTCTGTTCGTATGGGGGGTGTATCCATGGGTATTTTGCGTCGTCTCGTGGGGTCAAACAGGGTGATCCTCTATCACCGCTGCTGTTTATAATAGCGCAGGAAATTCTGTCCCGGGCTCTTCACAGAGCGGTTCAGGAAAATGTTTTTCGCCCGTACGAGCATGGCAGAGGGGACTTTCCGTTAACTCATTTGCTTTATGCACATGATATGTTGTTTTTCTGTAATGGGCGGTAGCGGTCTATAGAGGGGATTCATGAGGTTTTGACTTTGTATGAAAGGGCTTCGGGTCAACTGATTAATTTGGAGAAGAGTGGTTTCTATGTGGGTGCTAAAAGGTGACAGTTTGAGATTGACAATATTCGAAGATGGTCGAGTTGCACGCACCAACAGTTTCCTATCAAATATTTAAGGATTCCGTTGTTCAAGGTATTAGTGTTGGTACCCTAGGCACGTTTGTTAAACGTTGTAATTGTTATCATTTTATTCATATTAATAAAGAGATGTTTTGATTATTATTATTGTTCATGTTTACTTATAATAATCTCCGTCCCTAGTACTTGTTAAGCACTAGTATAAAGGCTAAATGATCATGGGGTGATCATGTTAGATTTATGGGTACTTGTTTGGAACAAGGTACTGGACATGACCCGCTCTATGAGATTTATATCATGGTCTATGTCGTATATAGATCTCATATTAGTTATGTCATTTGAATCCTTAGACATGAAGTTATTATAGTCTTCCACTTGATGAACATTATGTTTGACATATTCAAACGCTACCTTTAATCAGGAAGTTATAAAGGGTATGATTGGCATAATCGGATTCGTGTAGAGAAGAATAATAATCTAAGTTAGTTTTGTCCCTCTTCGGAGAGATGTCAAGCTTGGGCCCCTCGTAGAATGATGTTGATGAACTGTTTGTGTTTGCGCGCGAGGTTTTCCTTTGAGGAACGTTTTCATCCTTCGATTTACTTTTTTGTTGATTTGAGAGTCGCCACCATGTTATTGTCGGAACACGGACCTAGATGTCTGGATTCGGGGGTTAAGTTATGAATTGGAAGGTCAAGGAGTACCCAATTCACCCAATCTAGGATTGGTCTTGCTAAGAAATCATCATCATCGTTTCAAAATCATGCATTCATGTACCAAAAGAAAAAAAACAAACAAATAAATAATTGCTTATTTATTTGGGATGTCGGATCATGTGCTTCGAAACCATCTCTATGGATTGGAGAGGCTCTAGGCTGATCCTTTAATGGAATCACACCACTTCAAAGCAAAGAAGGAGATGAGAAGATAGAAAGCAAAGATTTTACCTATGATTTTTCTTCAAGAATCATATGGATGGCCTTGACTAAAGGCATTGATCTTCCAAATTTTGTGGGTATCAGAGAGGGGCTGATTATGAGAGCTTCTTTGATCAGATTTGGAGTCTAGAGTTGATCGTTAATTCACCATTAGTCATTCTAGCCAAGAACAACTATATTTATAGGGGTTTTTGGACCTAGGGTTTTGGCCAAGAAGGTAAGTTGAGGTGGGAATCCAAGACTTGATTCTCACAAAGGTATATTTGGACTCTAGGATCGTCCATGGGATTTTCCCCGGATTGCATGAGTGTTTGCCAAGAAAAGGGGTTAAGATCAACAAGGAAACTGACCAAAACCCGACTGTCAAGGGGGAATACCTCGTACGAGACATCAATGTCTCGTACGAGACATCCATGTGCTGGAATCACATTTTTGCTCTCTGCAGCAGTTTTAATGTTCATTTTGGCCCCTAACTAACAGAGCCAGTCAGAAACTTAACGAAACATGTCCAACTTAATGAGTTTTGACCCAAATCAAAGGCGAGACACAGAAGTAGTGTGATTATAAATGAACGTCCAAAATGGGGTGTCTACAGAGCCCCTCGGCGACGATACTTATGGATGAAGTACCATCGTCGATAGAAAAGACGCCATTTTGAACTAGGGGTATAGTCGTGCTAAAAAGCTGCCTACGTATTCATCGGAAGGAAATCAGACCAAACGTAGTTCGACTCTGAAAATACGCAAAAACTGAGGTTTAAGGTATTTTGAAAATCATTTTTGAAAACAATACTTGCGATAAGTAAAGTTTAGAGTTTAAAGAGTACCCATACTGAGGAATCAATGGCCTTGACCCAATTCTGAATATACTCCTTTTTGATGATGATGAACCGTCTCCAGTTGTAATCCATACTGAGGAACCAATCTCTTTGGCTCCAATTCTGAACATGCCATGTTTGTTGATGACAAACCGTCTTCAATTTTGGAGACGCCAGTTACCCGGACCTTGCTTCTCCTTCCTACGAGGTTGCCTTATTCGCCAAAAAATATGAATCCTATATTATTAACATATGTCTTGATAACAATTATCGGAATCTGGGTTTGGAGACACCAATTACTTGGATCCTTGCTTCTCCTTCCAACGAGGATGCCTTATTCACCGGAAAAGTGAATCCTATGCCATTAACATACGTCTTGATAGCAATTATGGGATTCTAAATGGTGGGATACTGTGCTATTAACTTACGTCTTGATAACAGTCGTGGGATACCCAGATTTGGAGACGCCAATTACTCGGACCTTGCTTCTCCTTTCAACGAGACTGCCTTTCCGTTGAAAATGTGAATACCATGCCATTAGCTTACACCTTGATGACAATTGCGGGATTCTGAATGGTGGGATCCTGTGTTATTAACTTACGTCTTGATAACAGTCGTGGGATACCCGGTTGTAAATCCTGTGCCATTAACTTACGTCTTGATGACAGTCGTGGGATTTAAAGTTTGCTGATGCAGATTTCGTTGCTCACCCAAGATCTTGGATGCGCGGTGAGAATAAATTCATACTGAGAAACAACTTTGCTTGTTCCAATTCTGAAAATATCCATTTGTTGACGACTCAATGTTCCATCTTGAACCGGGTTCAGATTTGACCTCTTGGTCTAAAGCAGGGCTTTTTCTGACCTTTCTGTTAAAAGCAGGGCTTTTCTAGAATTTCCCAAGAAAACATGGTTTTCTGAGACTTTTCTGGGGATACCTCGTACGAGGGAACGATGTCTCGTACGAGCTTTCTCTGTTTTTGCGCAGAACAGAGACATATCAGGCGCTGAAAGTGATTTTCAAATCACTTTTCCTATTTATTTCTTGGGAGCTTTCGACCCTAGGCGATTTTCTCACTCAAAAATATTTGTTTTCACCAAGTTCTAGTGATTCCCAACCCTTTCAAATGGCTGGTGTGCATCGTTCCCACAAAGAGAACCTCTTTGGTAGGCATATGCGAAAAGGAAAGCAAAGCCTGTTGAGCCTGAGGAGAAGAAGAAGAAGAAAAAGAAGGAAAAGGTCTCTAGAACCCTACTGGATAAGTCTGATGAAGACGTCCACGTAGAAGATGATGCTGCGCCCCCTCCACCTGCGCATAAGTCAACACGCACATCTACTCCTCCTGCGCCCCAAGAGGAAGATGAATTTGAAAGTGCTTTCAATGACCCACTCATTAGCCCTTCCAAATCCACTGGAACCTCTAAGGCTGCACCATCTCAGGGGAGATTCCCAAGGATACGCATAAGGAAACTTCTAGTGAGGATAATATCCCACTGTCTGCAAAGAAGTCTACTCCTAAGCGCCGGGTTAAGAAGGTTGCTACCAAGAAACGCGCCTCAAACAGTACTGTGGAAGATTTATCTGATGTTGAATCAGATCCTCTAAGGCATTCTCCTTTGCGCACTGAAAAGACTGCGCGTGAAATTGCAAGGGAAGCAAGGCTAGCTGCAATTGCGCAGAGATACATTGCGCAGCAGGCCCCACCAGTATTCATTGATAGTGAAGGATTTACTCATGATGCGCCAGATCCTACTGTTTATGAGGATGCGCCTATAGTTGAAGATGGCGAAGACTCAAGCTCAGAATATTATGAGGTCCATCATTCTCCTATCTATGCGCATCACTCTCCAGTTCATACGCAAGACACTCCTGCTGCTGCTGCCACTCCTGTGCAACCTACTGGAGCTTCACAGACTTCTCCAATTATTCCTGCTGTAACTCCAGCAACTGCTCCCTCAGATCCTTCAAGTTCAACAACTGACATGCGCCAAGTCTTGGCCATGCTTCTGACTATCCAGGCAAATCAATTTGCTGCGCAAACCCATCATTTCCAGGTGGTCACTGCGCAAGCCAAAATTCAAGAACAGCTGGATGTGCAGTCTGCAAGTCTAGATGCGCAAGCTAGTTTACTTCAAGCTATTGATTGTGCCATTAAGGGGGAGAGTTCAACAAAGACAAACGGTTCTGCTGCTGCTGATGCGCAAGCAACCAGTTCTGCATCTGCGCATATGCCTCAAATTTACGAAGCGCTCCGCCATGACTTAGAGCATGACTTCGGTATTATTACCACTGCGCTCTTGAAGATTCCCTCTATGCATGGTCTTTCAGAAGCTCTTAGCACTTTGGAAAATACTCTCTCTGAGATAATCCAGATTGAAACTGCAAAAGATATAAACACCATTGATAACTTTGCGCCTAGGGATTCCAGCCCTTCCTCCTCCATCGATGCGCTAAAATCTCATGTCACTCACTGCTTAGTTCAGTTCAGTGATACATTCAATGGAGCCAAGAACCAAGCTATGCTGGATATGCAAGCAAGCCAAAATATGGTTCAAGTTGAGTTGACCAAAACTCTTGCGGATGCGCAGAAGGAGATTCGGGATTCTGTTGCTTCTGCTCAGCAATCTCTGGCTAACCAATTTGGTTCCCTTGAGAATATTTTTAACAGAGTCTCTGAAGACCTTCAGAAAGACAATGATCTGATGCGCTCCGGCATAAAGACTTATGTTAACCAGGCTGTGGAATACAATGCCAAGTTTCAAGCTCTCAAGATCGAGATAATGGACAAAATTACCGGCCTGCAGAACGAGCTTAGGGAAGCACTCTCTAGGATTCATATAGACTAGAAGTGTAATTTTTTTTGTTGCGCAAATGTAAGTTTTTGATGCGCACATTATTTTTGCTTTTGATTTTTCTTCCATGTAAAACTTGTACCTGTAACTCAAATCTTTCAAGTTTTAATGAGAAGAATGCATCATTGGTTTTCACAAAACTTTGTTCAATTCAAACTTTTCGTTTGTGGAGCAATGAATGTTTTATCTAAACCCTACATCATGAGCATACTCATATCTGCTCATATTTCATTGTATGATGTTTAAACATTCAGTTTAAACACATACTCAACTTAAACTCATTATATTTTTTTTGTATGCTCTGAATGATATTTCTGTCTTCCCATTCTGTAAGTTTATCTTATTAGATAGACTAGAAATCTATAACACTGGTTAGTGTGTGCATGGACTTGAGAGATGATTTACCATTTACATTCTTATGGACATATTTTTATCAAGTACCTTGTATTGCCTTTGTTGTAGTAGGTAATGGCATCAATCATTTAGGGGGAGAGGGTATGCTTATTATTTAACCCTCCTAATTATGTTAGAATTGATTGATACCATCACCTAAGTTTATTTTAAGGACTTTAGGACCCTATGTAAGAAGTTTTATAACTTCAATTTTTAGCTAATTCCTCTTTATAGACTAGGCTTAGTGTTTAGGGCTGAAGCTTTAGATTTGAGGTCTCGTGAGCAAATGTCTAAGTGTGATGTGCATGACCTTCATGCGCAGCACCATCTACGCACTTCAATGCGCATGATTTTCATGCGCAGCGCAGATATGCCTTAGTCAAATCTCTTATTTCCTGACCTCACCTTTGTATAGCTTGGAAAGCGTTATGTAAAGCTACGTTTTTTTGGTATGAGTCAAAGTGTTGATGTGGACAATTGACAAAACGTGCACACTCAGCATACACGTGGATGGAGAGACGCGCCTCAGTTTGAAATTCAAATTGAAGACAGTTGTCACCCTTCTAGAAGATATCTGAAAGCTGTTAACTTGCTGTCTCCAACGGCTATAAAGGACAGCTGCGCACCAATCACATTGTGACAGCACATCGTCCTTTCTGAAGCTCCCCAACGGCTAGTTCTTGGAGCTCCACTATAAATAGCCAGCTCTTCCTCATTTTCCAAGCTGCTTGAATTTTGCTTTCAAAGAGAAAGATTTGAAGATTTGAAGATTGCTTACTCATTTCCAGAATTCCTAAGAACAACCTTCATACCTTCATACTCAATCCAAGCCCAGATCCTATAAGCCTTTGTATCACATGAATTCTTTATGCTTTCCATCATACGATTCATAGAGCCCAGAATTCTATCACATACACACCTCTTGAAGTTTCGATCTCATCGATCTTACTTCTAGAGATACACCGGTTATTGTCTAGGATTTGTTCTTTCATAGATTATAGATCTTTGAGATAGTTTGTTCTAAATCGTTGTAACTTATAACTCTCTCGTAATAATAAGATCTCCATTAGAAATCCAAGACTAACCATCTTGGTAGAGGACGTAGATCTTTTCCCGATCGAACCTCTCCAAATAGCTTGTCTATTTATTGTGCTTTGTTTTCTACTCTTAAGCTTTACTTATATATTGCTTTGTTTGATCTTTGTAGTTACATTGCGCAGATTGAATTGTGTTTGTATGCTTATTACCTTAGTTCCATTTTGCGCCAAATCTTTAAGCTAAACTTAGTGCGTGCGTATTTACACTTCTGCGCATACTCCATGCGCATAAGTGATTGCTTTAAGTTTCCGTTGTGCATTTCACACTCTTGTTGCGCGCTATACTTAGCCTAAATAAAACCTGTACGCATTAGCCATTATTTCGTAAAAGGGTTTGAAAATAATTTTAAAAATGCTATTCACCCCCCCCCTCTAGCATTTTTCATAACCTTGTTTCCCTTCTGGGACCAACATTCTAGGCAATTCTACGACTTTTCGGGTAAAATGATTGAATGAGGATTTTACCATTTTTCTGACATTTGTCTCTTTTGTCTCTGTTGTTTGCAGTCATTCAGGGTGATCAATAACTGTAGAGGCAGCGTACGAGCGGTCGCTGAGAGGTGGGCAACTCTCAATGGCGAGATGAAGGAAGAGATCGAGAATCTCGGGTTGAAAACCTTCTTTGATGGCCTTGTCGGTGAGAGGAGGAATGTACACTTGCTCCAGGCCATCCGGGAGCGCTGGTGGGATAGTACTCATACCATGCACATGCGGTGGGGGGAGGTTACCATGACCCCTACTGACTTCTATGCCATTACTGGGCTTGCCATCGTCGGTGAGCAGCTTGAGGTGGATGCGGACTTTACTCCTAGCAGGGACGATATGATGCATTTTCTGGGATTCTCTTTGCGTACCCTAGGTAAGGGTGCCCCTCTGAAGGCCTTGAGAGACAAGGTTGATGCCTATGTTTCTGTTAATTATGGTCATATGCATCTCACTGGTACCCGAATTGCAGCTGTCCGTGGCTTTCTATGGTGGGCCCTTTTTGAGACGCTATTTGAAAATCATGCGTTGACTGCCCTTTTTACTCTGCTGAGCTGCCTGAGGGATATGTAGCATGTTACTGATGCTAGTTGGGGCTCTGCTGGCTTGGCCCACTGCTATGTGGCCATGGATGAGAGTTCGCGTGATCGGACGAACGCTGGCTTAGGCGGTTACAGTCATGCCTGGGAGGTATAATACTCATCTTTTTCTGTATTCCTCCTTTATTTCAGCCACAGATTATATTGATAGCATTTTTATCTTAGCTATTGTATATTGACATCCTTTATGTTTCTCCCATTTTGTAGGCCTGGGGTTACGCCATGTTTGGTCTCTTCACTTTCAACCTTCGAGACGATACTGTTACGTTCCCAGATACTCTGAGATGGCGCAGGGATAACAGGGATACCCGTGATGAGCAAGCCGAGGGGGCTGACATGACGGTGGAGCGCATGAGGCTGTATTTTGATAGGTGGGAGGCCGTCCCTGAGTCTGCTGTCGCTTTCTTTCCTTGGTGGGGTCTGGGTATTGACCATGTTTATGGGTTCGCTGGCATGAGATTGCTAATGATACTCCTTGGTGGGGGATGCTTCTACTTAGGAGAGAGAGAGTCTCTCGCTAGCAGGGTGGTGGCAGACTCGACGTCATCATCCCTTTGGACCCGACGGCTCATATGCTTAATTCTTATGCCATCGCGGAGGAGGAGAGAGGGGACCTCATTATTGGTCAGGATGCCTTTAACCACATGTCCTTTGAGGCTGATTACCAGGACTTCGTTGCTCGTCTCATGCCCCGGTTGATTATAGAGGGTGATCAGGCCCAGGCCCAGGGAGCTGTCCACGTCCCTTTCCGTCCACAGCTTGGACCAGCTTCCTTTACCTATAGCGTGGCTGAGGGGATAGAGAGCATCGAGGACCTTCCTACCTAGTATGACATGCCTGAGGAACTCGTGCCTCCTGCTGATGCGACCATGGTATGATTTATGACCCTTCTTCCGTCATTTCATATTATTCTACCATTTCATCTCTTTGTTTATTATTTATCTAAATATTTTGATATCTCTATTTGTTTCTTCTCAACAGGTGCCCATTGCTGAGTATAGAGAGGTCGCGGGACGGCTCGCCTAGTTCATGGCCTATGCCAAGAGGATGAAGAGAGAGACAGAGGGGTTGCTTAGACGGTTGGCTCAGCAGACGGCGGAGCTAGCTTCTTGCGGGAAGAGGCCTCGGACCGACGGATGATAGTGTGGCAGTGGCGACACATCCTAGATAGGATCCCCCATTCTCCCCTTTTGTTGATGATGTACTTATTGTTGGGTTTCGATCAAACATGCGCAGCGGAAATTAGCATTTAAAATTTTGAAACCCAAAGCCATGGATCCGTTCATATGATTAAATCAAATACAACATAAGAATAAAGGAATAAACTAACCCTTGATGACTATCAAATTCCCTTGGTCTTTAGTGGAGATTTGAAGACTTGATCACGATCACAAAGCTTGAACACGAACTTTGAAGATGATGATTTTCACCCTCTAGCGGTATCCACACTTCGAACGAATATCAAAGGAGCTTCTTTGATCTTGGTTGCTAGACCAAATTGTGAAACACTTTTTCACAATCAAAAGAACTATATGGAATTTATTTTGTGTATTATTTTATTCCTCAACCAAGAATGTCTTGGAACAAAATAAACCCTCTCTCAAACTCTTTGAGACTCACAAACTCATTCGCTCTGAGTGCTGGCCGAATTTGGTCTTTTATACACAAGTATGACCTATTCCAAATAGGAAACTTGTGTCAAAATCCGTCCAAAATTCGTTTCCTAATCAAATTAGGAATCTGCCACCCGACAGTACTATGTGTTGGTGTTGGTGCCCTAGGCACGTTTGTTGAACGTTGTAAGTTATCATGATAATAAAGAGATAATAGGATTATTATTGTGGCTCGTGTTTGCTCATAATAATCTCCGTCCCTAGAGCTTGTTAAGCACTAGTATAAAGGCTAAATGATCATGGGATGATCATGTTAGATTTATGGGTACTTGTTTTGGAACAAGGTACTGGACATGACCCGCGGTATGAGATTTATGTCATGGTCGATGTCATATATAAATCTCATATTAGTTATGTCATTTGAATCCTTAGACATGAAGTTATTATAGTCTTCCACTTGATGAACATTATGTTTGACATATTCAAACGCTACCTTAACACGGTAGTTATAAAGGGTATGATTGGCATGATTGGATTCACATAGGGAAGAATAATAAGCCAAATGGATTTGTCCCTCTTCGGAGAGATGTCAAGCTTGGGCCCCTCGAAGGAATGATGTTGGTGAAATGTTTGGCCAAACTCAAATGGATTGATTGGATCAATGTCATTTGGATTATCAACATATTCGGGATCGAGAAAAGTTTTGAACAAAACAAGTTGACTTGTTGACCATGACTTGTGTTCAAAGACATCGTGGACAAAGGGATTATGACATGTTCTAAAAGGAATGCGAACTTGTATCTAGTTACACTATTTGGGTAGGTATGACGGTTTGCTAGAACCTAATCATATCTTATGGGTTCATGCTTGGGCTCATTGCCAACTTAGTGTAATCCTAGAGGGTCACACACGAATAGAACGAATCGTAAAGGACTAAATTGGAATTATGGAAGAATGTCAGATTTTGGCTCTGGCACGGTCGTGCGCCTTAAAATGGCACGGCCGTGCCATAAATCCAAACCAAGGCAAAACCTGTCGGCATGTTTGGCACGACCGTGCCAAGAAGACAAGCACGACCGTGCCGAAAATTGTCAATATGGGGGAATCTTGCGGACCTGATGGCACGACCGTGCCAGATTATAAGGCACGACCGTGCCAGTCAAGTCGGCCAGAATTCTTTGTTGCCTAATTTGGTGACGGGATTTAGGTTTCCTAAGTCCTTAAGGGTTAAGGATTAGGACCTATAAAAGGATCCTTTCAGCAGCCATTAGACACATGATTATGAGTGCCTCCATAAGGTTTTGAGAGGTTATTTTCTTGTTCTAAGATCCCAAAAGTGAAGAACAAGAATATTCATAATTCCATATAGTTCTTACAATTGTGAAAGCGTGTTTCATAATTTGGTCTAGCAACCAAGATCAAGTGTTCTTGATATTCGTTCGTGGTGTGGATACCGCTAGAGGGTGAAACTTATCATCTTCATAAGTTCGTGATTCTTGCTTTGTTCGTGATCAAGATTTCAAGCCTCCATCGAATTCAAGGTTGCAAAATCAAAGGCATCAAGGGTTAGTATTCTAGTATTCATTATGTTGTATTTGACTTAATCATATGAATGGATCTATGGGCTTTGGGTTTCATAAATTTTAAATGCTTAATTCCGCTGCGCATGTTACTACGAAACCCAACAGTGGTATCAGAGCCCCGTTCATGTTGATTATTTCAATACATTATCATGTTGTGTGTATATAAATTGTTTATGTGCCTAGCATGATTTGAATATTGGGATTATGATGTTTATGTGGTCTATGCGTTTTATGTGGTTTATTGTTTTATAAACTTTAATCGCACTGTTCAATCGCAATTAAAATTATGGTGGATTTAAAATTGTTTGGATTATCAATTTTTGATTGGATCAAAGTTTTGATATTCTAGGGATTCAAGAATAAATCGTTTATTCAAGGTTTTGATGATCATGGTGATTGGATCACCAAGAACACCAAATCCTAATTGAATCGGGAAAAACAATTTTGAGATAAATTTTGGAACATTAAAAATTTGGATTTTTCACAAGGGGTCCGACCGGACCCAAGCCTTGACCCGGCCGGACCTAGGGTTTGGTGCGGGGGTAGGATTTGGGTTTTGGGTGTGGATCTTGGGTTTGAATCTCCTATTTGTTTTAGTCTTGTGATTCTAAGATTAGTTCAAGGTTTGGATGGCTAATCTACGTTCATCGAGATTGTGTTTCCCAAACTTGATCACAATCAAGGTTTCAAAGATAAAACGAAATTAGAATTATGAAGAGTTCATAATTGCTAAAATTGAGAAACAAAGTTCTTGATTCAATGATTGGAGATCCATGTGGAATTGTGAATGCAATTGGCCTACGTTCATCGAGACCATCTATTGCTTAGTTTCGGCCACATGGACTACTTTCTTGGTTTGTTGAATTAGTGCGGAATTGTGGTTGCCAATGGCTTAGTTCGACCGCACTTCTTGTTGTCTTGATTTGGAGATGATGACCAAAGTTCAAATAATCTCATCCTCATAATCATGGAGAAACTAATGACACATAAATGTTATGCTTAAATTAATGATGATTAATTTAGTGGCTAAACTTGATGCGTAACATGTTTATCTTGTGTGCTCATAAATATGTTGTATGCTATATGGTGATGAACCTTCAAGAAAGTTTTAAGTCCTTTTTGCCACGCCATGATTAAAACACTTGTAAGTACACGGGTACTTTCATGTGGGCTCGCCAAAGCGAGGTGCATTGATTTTATCTTTGTATGAGCAAGATGAGTGAATAAGAGTTTCCTATGCGTTTAAAATGGTTGGACTTAATTAGGCGTCAAAACAGTTTTGGGCCTAGGCAAAAGATGAGATTAAACATGCTTTTGAAATTGGATCACTAAGAATCATATTGGATATGATTGACAAGAAATTGTCTACCTAATTAATTTGATTTTGAGCGGTCCGCCTCCGTGGACTCAAGATTAAATTAAAGTTGGATCTTAGCCCAATTTAAAAGAATCTCATGAAAGGATCTAAGAGTCATATGGGATATGATTGACAGGGTTGTCTACCTAATTAATTTGATTTTGTGTAATCCGCCATAGCGGACTTAGAATTAAATTAAAGTTGGATCTTAGCCCATTTAAATTATATTATACATTGGATGTATAAGAAGGTTATATAATTTAGTGGGAGTATTTTTGGAAAATACATTATTTATCTCTTTAATGAGATTGGTACTTGTAAAATTTTGGAAATTTTGCATTGGTTGTAGATGACAACTAAAATCGTTGCGATTAATCCTTGATAAGGATAATGCTTCAAGAGAATGGTACAAACTTCATGGATTGGATCCTGAGCCTAAGAATCGTTCTAAGGCAAGATGATGGGTTGTACATTCTTGATGGGCCTATTCCTAAAGAACCTAATGCCGGAGTAGACAATCACAAGAATCATGATTATGATTCTAGGAATGTGAGTTGTCTTATGCTCATGATTATGTGCTCTTAAACTCCAACAAAAGTTTGGAACTTGTGGAAGCCTATTAAATAGGCGTGGAGTTGAGTTACATGTTTCAAAGAGCAATCTAAGCAAGAGATGTATAAAATCATTATTGCATTCACTTCTTGCAAAAGGAGTAAAGGGCAATAAGTGGAACCTCACACGCTTAACATAATGACTACGTAGAAGTATCTTGAGAAACTTGGGAGTCCAATTGGATTGGAGCTAGCCATGGATCTTATTCTTGATTCATTGCCTAAGAGTTATAATCACTTTGTGATGGACTATAACATGCTTAGAATGAATAAGAATTTCTTCGAGTTGCATTAACATGCTGAAAAACTGCGAAGATGAAGATATTGGAGAATGGTTCTCCAGAGCTCATGGTTCATAAGGAAAAGGGCCAAGTGCCAAAAGAAAGGTAAGACAAGAGTTGTCAAACCTAAAAGAATTAATTATGGTTAAAATAATAACTCTAATTGATGCAATTTGGTAAAAATGGCAATTGGATTGACCATTTAGAATTGTAGTCAAAATTCTGGATGATCAATAAAAGGAATGGTAGTAGGGACTACCACTTGGGAATTTTATGTTATAAATTATTCTTTCTAAATTTAATTATTGGGTATTGGATACCAGAATAATTAGTAAAATGAAAGACTACTTATAGTAAAGTTTTATCTACAAACGGTAATGATGTAATGGTTGCAACATTGTTCGTAGAACACTTGTTAAGTGACTTTACTGATGAAGTAGAAAAAATTATTTTGTTAAAAGATAATGAAGGATATTAATTTCTTGTTTGGAATAAGAAAAGTGCTTTATTTATTATGATTTACTTCATTGTGTTATCATATAAATAAATCTTATATCCTAAATCTTGAAGAACAAAGTAATAAAGGCTATAACATAAATAATTAAAAACTCTTTATGCATTATTGTTTTGATCAAATAAATAAAAGATGCATATCTAGAATTCCATGGGACGGAGTTTTAAGTCATATGATTTGGAATCACATGATTTATGCAAATCTTATTTACTTGGACCAAGACATCTTTTACTATGATTGGTAAAAGGCTAATATCTTAATTGACCTAATACATTTTGATGTGTATGGTGCATTAAGAAGCAATGCTAAAAGAAATTTTTATTATACTTGGTAAAACTATTCAAAGATTCTGATTGGATCATGATGACGAATAATTGAACAAAGAATTTGACAGTCATCATTAAAGTTGTGAAATGGTTTCACAAATTAACTTCACTAAGAATATCATTCTAAATGATATGTCTGCGTGGAAGTATAAGAACCTTATTGGATACGGTTCGTTGGATGACAAAGTCAAAGTGATCTTCCATTATTCATTTTGGGGTTATGTATTTAAAACCGCTATGATTATACTAATCTGAATTCCATCAAGAGAGGTTAAATGGTGAAAGAAAACTTGGTTTGTCTTTCATAAAGATTTAAGATGGTGAGACCCTTTTTTGAAAGGAGTTGTCTGGGACACACTCACATTTAAATCTAATAAATATAATTTCATGGGATATCCTAAGGAAACTTGAGGATAATAATTTTACTCATAAGAAACAAATGGTTTGTTGACTATGATGATACTTTTCTAGATAAATGGTTTATCTCTAAAAGAATCAGTGGGAGTAAAATGTATCTCGAATGGTTCGAGACCTAGAAAATATATTTTAACCTAAGATAGAAGTTGAACAAGTTTCACAAGGAGTCGTGAAAAGTCCGTTCAAGATATACAAATACTTGCAATACATGATAGGATACAATCTATTAGAAGAAATATTGGATATTTCGAAATAGAAAGTATTGAGGTAAAGTTCATTTAGAATGAAGTATTTACCACCTATCAAAGATGCAATATCAACTCCACATTTAGATTAATGGCTTGGAGTCATAAAATCTAGAAGGCAATTCATGTATAATAATCAAGTTTGGAACTAGATAATTCTAACCTAAGGTGTAAAAACCAAAGGAGATGAATGACTTTTCTTGGAGAAAAATGTTACATGGGTAGCAAGAAACTTATTAGAATTTTCATAGTCACATGTTCATATTTGGAATATGAAATTTGACAAAATGATGTCAAAACAAGCGTTCCTCAACGGGAACTCACTTAAGGATGTATTGGATACAAACTAAAGGTTTTGATAGTCAAGAAAATTCTAAAAGGTATGAAAGTTGCGAAGATTCATTGGATGGATTGAAGCAAGCTTTTTGGAGTTGGGATCTCCGTTTTGATAAGTCATAGAGCTTGGCTTGATCAAGAACGAAGATGAATCTTGTATATACAATAAGGTTAGTGGGAGCATGTGCTATTCTTTATGTAATATGTGGATGACATATTGCTCATTGGAAACGACATTCCTACACTTTAATCTGTAAAGATTTGGTTAAGAAAGTGTTTCGCAATAAAGAATATGGATGAAGCCACATAAGTCATTGGCATTAAGATCTATAGAGATAGATCAAGGAAGCTAAATGGTTTAAAGCCAATGTACATACATTGACAAAGTCATAAGAAGATTCTGCAAGGAAAATTCTAAGAGAGGACATTTGTCAGTGTTACATGGAGTTTCTCTAAGCAAGACTCAATGTCCTAAAGACAAAAGATGAGCATGAGAAAATGAATGAGATGCCATTTGCTTCGGCAATTGGATCCATGATGCCATGATAAGTACTAAGCCGGATATATCTAATGCTTGGAGCATGACGAGTAGATATCAATCTGACAACCGGTGAGAGTCACTGGAAGGCTGTGAAACAATTCTTAAATGTACTTTAGAAGGACTAAAGAATTGTTTTGATCTATGGAGGGATGGAAGATGATCCCGTCGTATATGGGTACACGGATGCATGCTTCCAAACCGACAAAGATGATAAAAGATCGCAATTGAGTTTTATAAATAATAGTGAAGCTGTAAGTTGGAATGGTTCCAAGCAGAGTCACTAAATTCTACATACTAAAATCTAAGTATATTGCTGCATTGGATGCCGCAAAGGAAATTGTTTGGATTAAGAAGTTCATGAGTGAACTTAAGATGGTTCCTAGCATTGCTAATCAAATAGACTTTATTAGCAATAATAGTCGTGCTATTGATCAAGCAAAAGGAACCAAGGGCACATCCTAAATCCAAACACATACTTAGACGTTTTCTTATCGTTCGAGAAATCGTTGATAAGGGAGACATACATATATGCAAAGTACCTACTAATGATAACGTTACGGACACACTAAACAATGGGAATTCCACAAAGCTAAACATGATGGTCATGTTAGGTCCATGGGTATTGGATACCTAGGGAATTGGGCCTAGGGCAAGTGGGAGATTGTTGGTGTTGGTGCCCTAGGCACGTTTGTTAAACGTTGTAAGTTATCATGATAATAAAGAGATAATAGGATTATTATTGTGGCTCGTGTTTGCTCATAATAATCTCCGTCCCTAGAGCTTGTTAAGCACTAGTATAAAGGCTAAATGATCATGGGATGATCATGTTAGATTTATGGGTACTTGTTTTGGAACAAGGTACTGGACATGACCCGCGGTATGAGATTTATGTCATGGTCGATGTCATATATAAATCTCATATTAGTTATGTCATTTGAATCCTTAGACATGAAGTTATTATAGTCTTCCACTTGATGAACATTATGTTTGACATATTCAAACGCTACCTTAACACGGTAGTTATAAAGGGTATGATTGGCATGATTGGATTCACGTAGGGAAGAATAATAAGCCAAATGGATTTGTCCCTCTTCGAGAGATGTCAAGCTTGGGCCCCTCGAAGGAATGATGTTGGTGAAATGTTTGGCCAAACTCAAATGGATTGATTGGATCAATGTCATTTGGATTATCAACATATTCGGGATCGAGAAAAGTTTTAAACAAAACAAGTTGACTTGTTGACCATGACTTGTGTTCAAAGACATCGTGGACAAAGGGATTATGATATGTTCTAAAAGGAATGCGAACTTGTATCTAGTTACACTATTTGGGTAGGTATGACGGTTTGCTAGAACCTAATCATATCTTATGGGTTCATGTTTGGGCTCATTGCCAACTTAGTGTAATCCTAGAGGGTCACACACGAATAGAACGAATCGTAAAGGACTAAATTGGAATTATGGAAGAATGTCAGATTTTGGCTCTGGCACGGTCGTGCGCCTTAAAATGGCACGGCCGTGCCATAAATCCAAACCAAGGCAAAACCTGTCGGCATGTTTGGCACGACCGTGCCAAGAAGACAAGCACGACCGTGCCGAAAATTGTCAATATGGGGGAATCTTGCGGACCTGATGGCACGACCGTGCCAGATTATAAGGCACGACCGTGCCAGTCAAGTCGGCCAGAATTCTTTGTTGCCTAATTTGGTGACGGGATTTAGGTTTCCTAAGTCCTTAAGGGTTAAGGATTAGGACCTATAAAAGGATCCTTTCAGCAGCCATTAGACACATGATTATGAGTGCCTCCATAAGGTTTTGAGAGGTTATTTTCTTGTTCTAAGATCCCAAAAGTGAAGAACAAGAATATTCATAATTCCATATAGTTCTTACAATTGTGAAAGCGTGTTTCATAATTTGGTCTAGCAACCAAGATCAAGTGTTCTTGATATTCGTTCGTGGTGTGGATACCGCTAGAGGGTGAAACTTATCATCTTCATAAGTTCGTGATTCTTGCTTTGTTCGTGATCAAGATTTCAAGCCTCCATCGAATTCAAGGTTGCAAAATCAAAGGCATCAAGGGTTAGTATTCTAGTATTCATTATGTTGTATTTGACTTAATCATATGAATGGATCTATGGGCTTTGGGTTTCATAAATTTTAAATGCTTAATTCCGCTGCGCATGTTACTACGAAACCCAACACTATGCGGCCGCCCAGAATTAACTGTGCGGTCGCACAACTATCTGAAGCAAAACTGGTACAAAACTGAGATAAGTGTGCGGCCGCCCAGTCCATACTGTGCGGTCGCCCACTTCTCAAAAAGTCCAGAATTTCCAAAATTCCAATGTAGTCCTTTTAAAGATTCGTTTTATTGTGTGTGACCCTCTAGGATTATACTAAGTTGGCAATGGGTTCAAACATGAAACCATAAGATGTGATTAGGTTCTAGCAAACCGTCATACCTACCCAAATAGTATAACTAGATACAAGTTCGCATTCCTTTAGAATATGTCATAATCCTTTTGTCCACGATATCATTGAACACAAGTCATGGTCAAAGAGTCAACTTGTTTTGTTCAATACTTTCTCGATTCCGAATATGTTGATAATCCAAATGACATTGATCCAATCAATTCATTTGAGTCGGGCCGAACATTTCATCAACATCATTCCTACGAGAGGCCCAAGCTTGACATCTCTCCGAGGAGGGACAAATCTATTTAGCTTATTATTCTTCCCTACGTGAATCCGATTATGCCAATCATACCCTTTATAACTACTCGGTTAAAAGTAGCGTTTGAATATGTCAAACATAATGTTCATCAAGTGGAAGACTATAATAACTTCATGTCTAAGGATTTAAATGACATAACTAATATGAGATATATGTATGACATAGACCATGACATAAATCTCATACAGCGGGTCATGTCCAGTACCTTGTTCCAAACAAGTACCCATAAATCTAACATGATCATCCCATGATCATTTAGCCTTTATACTAGTGCTTAACAAGTACTAGGGACGGAGATCATTATAAGTAAACATGAACAATAATAATAATCAAAACATCTCTTTATTGATATGAAATAAATGATAACAATTACAACGTTTATTAAACGTGCCTAGGGCACCACTACCAACACTTATTGCCTCGGCGTAGGCGAAGATAATTTTTTTTTCCTTTCTTTGGTTTGTACCTATGCAACAGTTATTTCCTAACTCTAACACACAATACATTAGTTAATTTTAGTTGTATTTCTGACTGTGTAAATGTATTGACTCATATCCGGTTGGTCAACCGAGGGGTAATTTTATGAAATGGATTCGCGTTGGCCCATATATATGTGATGTATGAACTGTTTCAGGTGGATTTCTGAGGCGATTGAGACATGTTTTGACTTGTCGGGCAACCTGGGATTTGAGCAGAGTTGTTGCTGTTCTGAACTGGCAGATGCCTCGTACGAGACATCGATGTCTCGTACGAGTCATCCTTTCAATCTGCAGTTGTTTCTCCTTTTTCCTCAAGGATTTGGTATCCAAACCTGTATATAAACACCTCTACTCCGTCCTAGAATACCATGCAGCCTCGAATCAGTTCTGGGAATCCCTCTTTTGGAGTAAAATTCTCAACCTTTTGCTCCCAATGGCCCTAAGTAAGTCTGTCCCTTCATCAATGATTGTTGATGAGTTCTCCTTGGACTTAGAATTAGTAGAACGCTACAAGGGTAATTTATCAACGTTCTTTCGCTCATTCAATAAACCTCGCCAAGAGAGATTCGTGGAGATGTTCGGTTTCAAGATACTTTCACCTTGAAGAATCTAAAACCGGAATGGGACCTTCTAAAGGGAGTTTCATGCTTCTGGGATCCATCGACTCACCTCTTCAACTTTTCACTTAATGAGATGGTCCCTACCGTAGAGGAGATGGCGGCTATCTTGGATATGCCGTTGACCGGGGTGATTGCGGTTCCTAATTGTGACAAGGTACCGGCAGAGTCTCTTAGGGACTTACTGAGTATAGGCCTTCCCGAGGCGCAGAGTTAAATTCATAACCGTTATGTCTATCTCCACGCTTTGCCTAGGAGATTTAAAGGTCGGTTGACTCGTGGTCACGGTGTAGATTCCTAGTGCTGCCTCTTGGCATTGTGCTTATTTCGGAGCGTGCTTTTCATGAGCAAGTGTGGCATGGCGAACACGGAGCTCGTGGACATCGTTCTGCAAGCTAGAGGACGGGCCTTCAACATAATTCCTCTTATCTTGGGGGAGACCCTTCATGGTCTTGATGAGTTACACCGAACCGGCTCTATGACTCGGGGAAGTCCATTATTGTTGACTATTTGGCTCAGAGAACATTTCAAATTGTTGGACTCTCCGGTCGAGTATTCTCCTTATACTTTCTATAGGCGGAGACTGTTAGTGAAGGGTCTCAGCATTGAGGAGTGGGCTCATCTTTTTGCTAAAGCGGAGACCAATGATATCGCTTGGTGCCCATCCTTTTGGAAGGTGAGGAGGTTTGTAGCTAATACCCTTGGGTACGACAGGGTCATCCTTCCAGGTTTGAGGGACTCCTCTTTCTATTTTGCTCAGAGGGTGATGTGACAATTCGGTCAACAGCAGGACACTTTCTTGTCAGGGGGATGGCCTCGAGACATTTCTTTCATGGACTCAGAGTTCTCTACGAGCTTGGCTCACGCTTGGGGGCAAGGCACCACTATAGATCGTTGGACCAATCTTCGTCATGATGGAGGAAGCATCTATTTGTCGGATAAATACTTGAATTGGTTTCTCTCGGAACTCCGTCCTAGTGTCGAGGGTATTGATGAGATCCGCCGCTCTCTGTTGGGGGACCAATTCGAGCCTAGCTTGAATTTAAAGAAGAAGGAAGCTAAGGAGGATCCTTCTATTGTCAGAGTAGATGCCACTCAAGACTTTCTGGATAGTGACTTTTACGAGAAGAGAGCAAACGGACTTCCCGGTAAATTCCAAGCTCTGGATAGGCCTCATGTGTTCGCGAGATTGACTCCCTCGGTGTTCAGTCGACTTGATGTTCCTCCCAGTTTCGAGATACCTTGGTTCAAGAGGAAGAGGGATGACAAGGCGGATCGTGGTCAAGCCCCTACTAAGTTAAGGAAAAAATAGGTCCTTAGGAGTATCGAGAGATTGCCATAGATAGACCAATGTTTAGATTTTTAGTATTTTATTTATTTTCTTTTGCAAGTTGGTATTCATGTTAGAAATTTTCTTATTGTTTTCTTGAAATGCATTCAATTAATAAGAAGACAAGATTTTAATTTTATTTATTTAATAGACCGGACCAAAAGGCTGTCTACGTTCTCCATTTACATCAATTAAATAAGGAGCTCAGGTCATCGTAGTTCTTGTTTAAGAAAGAAAAAAATATGTCTGCTGACTGACATGTCTCGCACGAGACATAGGTGTCTCATACGAGACTGTCCCCTATTTTTTTTTTTTTTGCACACCCTGATTTTTTCCTAGACCGCCCTTTCAGGTTTTCAATCTAGCGGGCTTCTTTTCTCGTGCTCTCTGCTCTAATTTTTGCCTAGGCCGTCCTTGCGGGTTTTCAACCTAGCGAGCTTTCCTCTTTTCTTTTCTTTTGAAGCAGGGGACGGACTTATGCATAGTACTTCTTCAGCTTGTCCATGTTGATGGGCTTCGGCAGTTGATCTCCATCTAGGTCTATGAGTTGTACCGCTCCCCCGGAGAATACTTTCTTGACTATGTAAGGGCCTATCCATCTCGGTCCCCACTTTCCCATAGGATTGAATGGTCCAGGACGATGTTCACGTAGGACAAGGTCCCCTTCTTTGATGTTTCTGGACTTGACTTTCTTATTAAATGCTCGGGCCATTCTCCATTGATATGCTTGGATATGCTCGGTGCCTCGGAGTCGTCGTTCATCTAGCAGGGCTAGTTGTTCATAACAGTTGTCTAACCATGCGACTTCGTTCACTTGGTTTTCTAGGAGAACCCTTAGTGATGGTACTTCTAACTCGATTGGTAGCACTGCTTCCATCCCATAGGCTAGGGCGTATGGAGTTTCAACGGTGGTAGTACGGATTGAAGTATGGTAGCCCCAGAGTGTAAAAGGTAGCTTGTCGGGCCAGTCTCTGCCAGTCTTAGCCATTTTCCTAATGATGGTCTCAATGGTCTTGTTGGCAGCTTCGACTGCTCCATTGGTTTGTGGTCGATACGGCGACGACTGGTGTCTCTCTATCTTGTACTCTGCAAGTAGTTGGTCGCATTCCTTCTCAAAGTGTGAGCCATTGTCAGATATCATCTCATGAGGTACCCCACATCGGTATATAATGTTGGTCTTAATGAACTCAGCCACCTTTCTGGCATTTAAGACTTTGTAGGATTTAGCCTCGATCCATTTAGTGAAGTAATCAACGGCAACTAACACGAATGAATGACCATTATGACCTGTTTGCGAGACTTTACCAATGACGTCTATTCCCCATGTATAAAATGGACAAGGGGATGTCATGGGGTATAACACGGACGGTGGTGCGTGTTGCAAGTTGGCATGTATCTGGCACTTGTGGCATTTCTTGACCATGTCGGTACAGTCGGCTTCCATTGTGGCCCAGTAGTACCCTAGTCGGATGATTTTCTTTGCTAGCATATTGCCATTCATGTGGGTTCCACAGACTCCTTGATGGACTTGGTGCATGATTTCTGCGGCTTATTGCTCATCGGCACAGAGTAAACACTGCTCGTGGTGTTTCTTGTAGAGGCGATCACCTATGATAACGAATTGAGCGGCAAACCGTTTGAGGGCTATCTTCGCTTTAGGTGATGCGTCTAATGGGAATGTTCCGTCCAGGAGGAAATGCCATACATCATAATACCAAGATTTATTGTCTAAGGCATTCATGGAAATGACATCAAACGGCTCTTTGTTGTCATGCAGGTCTATGATTGAGTAGTAAGCAGGAGTCGCTCGCCTCGTGACTTTGAAGGTCTTAACCTCAGTCCATTCGGGGATCTCCACAAGTGATGCTAGCATGGCTAGCGAATCTGCTAAGTGGTTCTTATCTCTAGGAAGATAGTAGAAAGTGACCTCTTTGAACTGTTTGACCAAGTCTTGGAGATGGTCGTTGTATTTCTGGAGTGTAGGGTCTTGTACCTTCCATTTCTTGAGTGACTAATAGATTATAAGTTGTGAATCTCCGAACACCTCTAGTTCGGTCACATTTCTTTCTAAGGCTGCTTCAAGCCCCGCTATGCAAGCTTCATACTCGGCAATATTGTTAGTGGCCTCAAAGTCAAGGCGGATTGCGAGTGGAGTGTAGAAATCTGAGGGATCTACTAGTAACATGCCAATGTCATATCCCCGTTTATTGGCTGCGGGATCGAAAAATAATTGCCACTTATTTTCTGCTATTGCCATGATATCCTCATCAGGGAATCGCGGGTCTTCCCCCTTCGCTTCGTCACATGGAAATTCAGCTAAATGATCCGCGAAAACTCTTCCTCTCACGGATTTCACTACCCAAGGACCATGTACCCAAGGACCTTTCCTTTCACTACCCCAAATGTGCACTTGGCCGGATTAAGTCTCATCTTGTGGTGTCTCAACCTCTCAAAGAACTTTCTGAGGTCGACAAAGTGTTGCCCATCAGAGCCTTTGGAGTGTATGATCATATCGTCAACGTACACCTCCATTTCTTTATGTATCATGTCATGGAACAATGCAGTTACAGCTCTCTGATAAGTGGCTCCAGCATTCTTGAGTCTGAATGGCATGACTGTATAACAGAACGTTCCCCAAGGTGTGGTGAACGCTGTTTTGTGTTGGTCCTTCTCGGCCATGAGGATCTGGTTGTAACCGGCGAATCCATCTACAAATGAACGGACTTCGTATTTCGCGGTATTGTCAACGAGCATGTCTATGTTGGGAAGAGGAATCTTTCGGAGATGCTCTGTTGAGATCACGGAAATCAACACAGACTCGGACCTTTCCATTTGCCTTGGAAACCTGCACAGTATTATCCAACCAGGTTGGATACTCTATCATTTTGATGAACCCAACACTCAGGAGTTTCTATATCTCTTGTTTAACTTGTACTGACCACTCTGGCTTAATTCTGCGGAGTTTCTGCTTGACTGGCCTTGAATCAGGAAGCAGTGGTATCTTGTGCTCAACAATCGAATTGGCTAGCCCCGGCATATCTTTGTAGGACCAAGCGAACACATCTACGAATTCTCGGAGAAGCGCTATGAGGGCTTGTCGGTCTTCCCTCTTGAAGAAACTGCAAATCTTGGTCTCTTTCGGATCATCGTCCGTCCCCAGATTAACTGTCTGCATTTCTTCGGCATCGATATGACCATTTCCGCCACGAAGACCTACTTGCTTATTAATTTCTTTTAAGATTTGTTCGTTTTCTTGATCTATCTCATCATATAACTCATTATTATCTAATTCGTTAGAGTTATTAGTTAATTCATCATTTAGGACGCTAGCAATATCGGGATACTCAGAAAGATCTAATTTTTTCATTAAGAAAGTAGGGGAATCCATGTTCCGCGATGGCATCCAAGTCCTCTTGGGTGAGCTCATCGGTAGCGGTATCTGACTCTAAGGTAAGAGTTACAAATTTCCTTTCTCTATGGGGATGGGGAGTATATCCTAATTCTTTGGTCAGGAAGTCTTCACTTGCTATGGGTCCCCCAGTTGTGTACCATGTTAACTGGAAAAAGGTTCAAATTGCAACAAGAATCTATGTACAAGGTTTTTTATGCTATTTATTTATGTTGGAGGTTTAAATTACAACGCTAAAACTTGTACAAGATTTTTTATGAAATTATCTCATATAAGTCGTAAGTACTTACTTTATCATTTTGGCCTCTAATACTGTATATATTTATCATTTTGGCTTCTAATAGTATATATAGGGTCGTGCTCCTGTGAGAACCTAAATATCGTGAGAACCGTGAGAACTTGGATACATTAGGTAAAAAACTAATGTATCCAATGGTTCACTTGGATACGTCATTGGATACATTACTTGACTTGGATACATCATTTGATACATTACTTGGATAAATTAGGTAAAAACTAATGTATCCAATGTGTAATTGGTTACATTAAGTTATTGTTCGTTACAGCTAATGTTGCTAGCTTGACTCTAGATTTCCATTTTGGATCTTAGGTATTACAATTCTAAATATGCGCTCTAGTATGTTGAGTAAGAGCAACTTTTCGAACATTTCACAAAAGGTTATGTACACTATGTAAAATCATTTTTAAAAGAGTAGAGGATAAGAGGTGGTCTCTTGTGAGAACACCTAGATCTGTCTCATAGAAGGGACGGGTCGACCCATGACCCGTGTGCAAAATTCTCCGCGAAGCATAGGATCTCAACCCATGCTCCACTCAAAATCTGCCACGTGGCAGCAATCCATGACCCAATTTTTTTTCCAAAAAAAAAAAGGTTTTTTTTTTTGTTTTTATATATATTTTTTGGGCAGTTTTTTTCGTTTGCCAAAAGTAATACTCAGTATAACTAAATGTAACAATTGTGTTACTTATAAAGTAACATTGTTTATAAATAAACGTAACACCAGTTTTACAAAAAAAAATAAAAAAAATAAAAAATCTCATTTTACTCATCTTTCAACTGTAATACTAACTATAAATACGTGTAACACTAACAATAACTAAATGTAATTATCGTTATACTGAAATGCAATAGTATTTTTGCAGATTTACTTTTGAGTATTTTGATTTTATTTTTTAAAAGAAAGTAACATTTGTAAAATAACAACTTATATACATTAATGTAATTATTTATACAAGTAAATGTAACACTTTAGTAGATGAAATTGTAACAGATTTCTATAGAAAATATAATACTTTTACATGTATCATGATAAATTGAACCAATTGTAACTTATTATTTGAAACCATATGGATATACTGTTATACAAGTAAACGTAATTATTTTACAATGTTATTATACAAGTAAAATGTAACATTCATTTATAAAAATTGTTACTTTCTTATTTTTACAATGTTACTGGCACAAGTGTTTTTAGTTTTAAAGTGTAAAGGGTTGAGTTATTATTTTTCTATAAATATGTGTTACAATTATGTATAAACACTGTTACATATAAGTAACACGTTCGTTATATTTTAGTTATAATAAGTATTACTTTTGGCAAATGAAGAAAACATAAAAAAAAAAAAAAATGTTATTTTTCTGTATATATGCATTACTTTTATGTATACAAACTATTACATATAAGTAACACGTTTGTTTACATTTAGTTATAATAACTATTACTTTTGGCAAACCGAAAAAACACCAAAAAAAATAAAATATAAAAGCTAAAAAGAAACTAAATAATAATAATAATAATAATAATAGGGACATTTTCTTAAAAGCCCTTCATTCTAATTTTTATTTCTAAAGAAGACACAATATTTTTCTAATTGCTCAAAAACCCAAGGGACAAAAATAACTAAGAACACCCCTAACTACCTTTTATAAGGGTGCTCCCCCTTTCCAGGCCATATTTGCAGGTCATATTTTCATCCCGCTCTGAGATGCATGTCTCAGACTCTTAGAAACACTGAGAATCATGTCTCAAACCTATAAAAACACTAAAAGTCATATCATAAACATATAAAAACACTGAGAGACATGTCGCATGCCTATAAAAAAATTGAAAGTCATGTCACATACCTATAAAAACACTTAGAACCATATCACATACCTATAAAAACACTTAGAACCATGTCACACACCAATAAAAACACTTAGAACCATATCACATACCTATAAAAACACTTGGAACCATGTCACATGTCAATTAAAACACTTAGAACCACGTCACATACCAATAAAAACATTGAGAGACATGTCACATACACATAAAAACACTTAGAAAAATATCACATACCTCTAAAAACATTGAGAGCAATGTCACAAACCTATAAAAACACTGAGAGTCATGACGCAGACCTATAAAAACTCTGAGATACATGTCACAAACCTATAAAAACATTGAGAGTCATGTCTCCGACTTGTAAAAACACTAATATACATGTCACATACATATAAAAATACTGAGAGCTATGTCACAGACCTATAAAAATACTGAGACAAGTGTCTCAGACCTATAAAAACACTGAGAGACGTGTCTCAGACCTATAAAAACACCGAGAGACATATCTCAAACCTATAGAAACACTGAGAGACATGTCGCAGACCTATGAAAACACTGAGAGACATGTCACATACCTATAAAAACACTTAGAACCATGTCACAAACCTATAAAAACATGTGAGACGTGTCGCAAACCAATAAAAATACTGGGAGACATGTCACAGACCTACAAAAACACTAACAACCATGTCACATACCTATAAAAACACTAAGAGACATGCCGCATACCTATAAAAACACTGAGAGCCACATCCCAAACCTAAAAAAAACACTGAGAAGTCATGTCGGAGACCAACAAAAACACTGACAACCATGTCACATACCTATAAAAATACTAAGAGGCATATCGCATACCTATAAAAACACTAAGAGCCATGTCGCAGATCTATAAAACACTGAGAGACATGTCACACCCATAAAAACTTAGAGACATGTCGCAGACCTATAAAAACACTGAGAGACATGTCACACCTTTAAAAACAATGAGAGACATATCACAGACCTATAAAAACACTGAGAGACGTGTCTCAGACCTATAAAAACGATGAGAGACATATCTCAGACCTATAGAAACACTGAGAGACGTGTCTCTGACCTATAAAAACACCGAAAGACATATCTCAAACCTATAAAAACACTAAGAGACATGCCGCATACCTATAAAAACACTGAGAGCCGCATCCCAAACCCATAAAAACACTGAGAGTCAAGTCAGAGACCAACAAAAACACTGACAACCATGTCACATACCTATAAAAATACTAAGAGGCATGTCGCATACCTATAAAAACACTAAGATCCATGTCGCATATCTATAAAAACACTGAGAGACATGTCACACCCATAAAAACTTAGAGACATGTCGCAGACCTATAAAAACACTGAGACATGTCACACCTTTAAAAACAATGAGAGTCATGTCACAGACCTATACAAACACTGAGAGACGTGTCTCAGACCTATAAAAACGATGAGAGACATATCTCAGACCTATAGAAACACTGAGAGACGTGTCTCAGACCTATAAAAACACCGAGAGACATATCTCAAACCTATAGAAACACTGTGAGACATGTCGCAGACCTATAAAAATACTGAGAGACATGTCACATACCTATAAAAACACTGAGAGCCATGTCACAGACCTAGAAAAACATGTGAGACGTGTCGCAAACCAATAAAAATACTGTGAGACATGTCATAAACCTATAAAAACACTAACAGTCATGTCACAGACCTATAAAAACACTGAGAGACATGTCTCAAACCTATAAAAACACTGAGAGCCATGTCACAGACCTATAAAACACTTAGAGCCATGTCACATACCTATAAAACACTGAGATCCATGTCTTAGATTTATAAAAACAATGAGGGCTATGTCAGAGACTTATAAAAACACTGAGAGTTATGTCAAAAACCTATAAAAACACTGAGAGCCATGTTGTAGGGATGGCCAAACCGGACCAAAACCGGACCAGAACCGGACCGGAACCGGAAAAGCCCGGAACCGGAGCAAACCGGGGAGTAAACCGGAACCGTAGTAACCGGAACCGTGGTAAGCGCGGGCCGGTTCAGGGTCACATATATGGCGAACCGGAACCGGATCGGCATTTCCATTAAAAAAATAAAAATCCCTTATTTTTCAATAAATTTTAACATGTTTATTCATTAGTGTATTATAAAATAAAAATCTCTTGTCTTTTAATAAATTTTAACATGTTTATTCATTATTGTATGATAAAAAAAAATAAAAAAAGGTAGCGTGGACTGAACCGGAACCGTACCGGAACCGGAACCGGTGTAAGCGCGGGCCGGTTCAGGGTCACATATATGCCGAACCGGAACCGGCGGTTCCGAACCGGAACCGGGCCCGGAACCGGTTTTGGTCATCCCTACCATGTTGTAGACCAATACAAACACTATGAGCCATGTCGTAGACCAATAAAAACACTGAGATCCATGTCTCAGACCTATAAAAACACAGAGAGACATGTCACATACTTATAAAACACTGAGAGTCATCTCACAAACCTATAAAAACACTGAGAGACATGTCTCAATCCTATAAAAACACTTAGAACCATTTCACAAACCTATAAAATGTGTCATAAATATTCAAATTAAATTATATTATTTGATTTGATTCTGATAAAAAATGTGTCATATGATTTTTTTCTTTAAAATGCATAAGTCATATGATAAGACTCACTTATTAATGGATTTAAATTGTTGTTACGTGTAATTAGAGCATGTGTCGTGAGCGAATTTTTCGCTCATAGGATGAGCGGATTGAGTGCTTGAGCGAGGTTTCGCTCACATAAATTGATATTCTGTAGTAGTGAGTCAAGTCTTTCTTTCTTTCACTTCATTTTTATTACTTTAAAATAATAAACTTAGTTATTTTACTTTATTAAATTAATTATATAAATTATTATTAAATTAGTTTTTAGTAGTCCACATTACAAACTAAATTTTAATTTTTTTTTTTTTTTATTATCCTAGTTGCATATGTTTGTAAATTAAACGCTCATTAGTAAACGTTCATTGTGATATCTAAAACGTAAACACCCGAGGATAATGGGCTTTGTTTATACAGGAAGGAAAAGGTTTAGAGTTTCTTTTTGGAATATTTTTTTTTAAAAAAAGTCTCCATCTTCCTTACTCCCTCAGTCTCAAAACACCTTCCACTATTTTGAACAGACACGGGAATTAAGAAAGGAGTATATATTCAAAAGCATTGTGAGTGAGAAAGTGGTTGTGAGTATGATAAGTTGAGTGTGATTTACAAGTGGGGCCCAAAGTTAAGTATGTGAGTATGACAAGTGGGGTAGGGAGAATAGAAAAAATTAAAATTGAAACATTTTGGGAAATGAGAGTTACCAATGAGAAATCAAAAAGGGAAATTAGTGCAAATTGTTTTGATACGGATAGAGTACTTCATACCCTTTCTATCTCTCTCTCTCCCTCTCCTTTCCTTTATTTGAGGATCACAATAATCAAATTAAGCAATTAATTCCTTAATTATCAATCATCCAAACATGGCATTACTCCCCAAATCCCTCTTCCTATTCTTGGCTCTGTTCATAGCCACACTTTGTTCAACCTAAGCTTACGTCTTCAACGTTGGTGGCAGCAAAGGGTGGGCCATAAACCCTACTCAAGACTACGACATTTGGGCTGCGGGTATGAGATTCACCCTGAAAGACACTCTTCGTAAGCTCCATTTTCCTAATTTTACCCATAATTCTTGATTTAATTTAAATTTATTTATCAAGCTTTTGAAAAAAATAATGATTATTTTAGATTTCTGAGTACAACAAGGCGATTGATTCGGTGCTATAAGTCGACGAAGACGATTACAACAAGCGTGACTCGAGCCATCCGATCAGTTAATTGGAGAACGGCGATTCGAGCATGGCTGGACAAGGGGGAGGGGTCTGAGCGAATTGAATTGTCGAACCTAAGAACATCCACCACCATGAAGGTCGTCCAGATCAAGAGAAGACATAGGGGAGATTGAAGTCGTCAGAGTCTTGCCGGATTTGTCACCGGAGAAGAAGAAGAAGAGAGAGAGAGAGGGAGAGAGAGACGGGATCTAGGGTTTGGGGAGAGAAGGGAATAGGTTTTTTAGAGATAGAACAGAAAAGCAACGCAAATGAGCGAAGAGAGGGTTTGCGTGTTTTAGGGTTGGGTGGGAGGGGTAATTTTGGGATTATATATTTCATTAAAATAAACCAGGGACCTAATGGAAATAAGCGTTCCATTTAGTGGACCCAAACGAAATAAACGAAAATGTTTGTCCTTTTTTATAAAAATTGTTTGTTTAGAGGACTTTTGAGAAATTTTTCCATAATAATAATAATAATAATAATAATAATAATAATAATAATAATTTTGCCAGCTGGTCGTGTGTTCGGGTCATGGGTCAAAAATGACTCATCTATACTATGAGACGGATCATGGTGTTCTCATACAAGTTTTTGTCAGAGGATAATGATAGTGGAGTTTGTGTTTTGTTGTTAGACCTACAAGTAATTTAGCCCGTGCTCCGCATGGTAATGGATTGGGAGCACATAAGGGAATGGGATTACAGCGATTAGTAAACTAATTTTCCTTAGATATCGAGTTCAAAAAGAAAATGAGATACACCTAACAAAAGACAACTTAAAATTTATAGTATGAGAAGCTTCTCCCTTTTTACCCATGTCTTTGAGAAGTTATCGATTTGAATTTCATTATAAAAAATGGGGATGACTTACAAGCCAATAACGTTGAAGTATGAGGAGAGTGAACAATTAAAAGTCTTTTCGATAACGTTTAAGCCATTTATAAAAATCAATGAGACCATTCATTTATGTGTAGAGATTCAACTTAATATACCATATTTGGTTTATTTTTAGATGAACGTAAACTCTAATGGTTCATTCATTGAAGATTTTGTTATACATTCAATGTAAATTTCATGATCCTTAACATGTTCTCAACTTTTGAAATTTTATAAGCTATAATTGTAACTGAAGTGGTAATTGCTTAAGTCATAATAGTTTGATTTTATTAATTTGGTGTTATGGATTATCAATATGACTATTGGAATTTTTTCTAATAACAGGTTGGATGACCAAATGAATAGAGAAAAAGAAAAGGAGATCTAATTTAGGGGTGACAAATTGGAGGGAGTCTCCTGTACACCCGCCGCACAGCGTGCGACGGGCCAGGTCAACCCCATTTTTATTTTTTTTTTCGATTTTTTTTTTTTTGCCACCCCCAATTTTTTTCCTCCCAACAAAAGTAACACTTGTTATAACGAAATGTAACACTTTTTTCTTTCAAATGTAGCACTTTTTTTAAAAAAAGTGTACCATAATTTTGCTGCAATAAATTAAAGATAACATGAAGATTGACAACTAAACTAATGTCACACTCTTTTTTTCAAATGTAACACTTTTTTTTCGAATGTAACAATTTTTTTTTCAAATGTACCACAATTTTGCTGCAATAGATTAAAGAGACCAAAAAAATTGACAACTAAACAAATGTCACACTTTTTTATAAAGGAATGTAACACTCATTTTTTCAAATGTAACACTTTTTTTCTCCGAAAATTAACATATGATTGACAACTAAACTAATGTTACATTTTATAAAAAATGAATCTAACATTTTTTTCTCAATTGTAACAGTTTATATTCTTAAATGTAACATTATATCTGAAATGTAACAATTTTTTATTGAAAAAGTAACAATTGAAATGCAAAGACAATTTTTTTTTTTTGTAAAACTGCTGTTACCTTTAACAGTAGAAAGTGTTACTTTTTGAAGATGAAAGTGTTACTTTTATTAGAACAGAGTGTTACATGTTAGCTGATGAGCAACTTAAATTTTTTGTGTGTAAATTTTTTTTTTAAATCAAACCATATCATGACCTATGTAGTTTTATTCGTCTCGTCGAGACGAACACAAATGTATTTTTAAATATTTTTTTCGACTTATAAATCTCAAGATGTATCATTTTAAAGTTAATAGATGTTTTTTTTTAAAGCAAGACAGGTGGCATCGCGCGGCTGGGTGAACCAGCATGTGGCTCACAGCGCGCCACGTGTCAAACTGGGAATGGAGGAAGACGGGCTGGCGATCGGTCGGGTCGGGGCGGGTCGGTCGGGTCGGCCCATGGGCCAAGCCCGCCGCACACCATGCGGCCGTTGTGTCCAAGATTTTTTCAACAAATTGGGTACTTTGGGTTTACATTAAAAGTTAATACACCCGGGTAATCAATGGATTTTTAACTTTAATGGGTAAACCAAAGTACCCAATTTGCCACCCCTAATCTAATCTAACAAAAAATGAAAAGTTAAGGGTACAGATTGTTAGTATTTCAATCTTCAGAATTCAATTTGAAGCGAATTTGCCAATATTCAGGAAAATTGATGCAATAACAAGCAATGGCTGATAACCTATTCCAAGGGCTGCCTCCGCCTTCCGCACCACCATCACTACCGTCGGCTCCCGCCGATCAACATCGGCAACCGCCGCAATCTTCCAAGATTCTTAAATCAACAGCCCTTGCTAATGAAGCTCCACAAAATCCGCCACCTCCTGCTCTTAAAAGTGCCCTCAAACGTACGAAACCTTCCGATTCCCAAATTGAAGGTAACTCTTACGCTGTGCCCAATCATCTTTCTTTTCTTATCAAGTTTTTATTTTAATTTTATCGGTTTTGATTAGTAGTGAGGTATATAGTTCGATCCAGTTTGCAATTTGTAATTACCTTTCTAGGGTTTTTATCTTTCATGGTTTTTACTGCTAGAAAACTGTGGAGTCCAATTATCGGTTCTTCTTGGTAGTTCTTGATTATTATTATTATTATTTTTTTTTGGAGGTGATTTTTTAAGAGTGCTACTATTCACACCCGCAAAATATCTGAATAAACCTGCAATACTAAGTTTACCCAAAATATTTATTCACTTAACACAAAATACACCACCTCTTTTCCAGTTTTATCCAAAATATTTAATCATTATCAAGCCTACTCAAAGACAAAGCCAAGGTAAATCCCTAGCAGATTGAACAGCTATTTCATCACTACCCATTACTTCCTTCAGGTAATTAAAAGTGGGTTTGCTGCAAGTATCTAAACCTCTAGATAAAATACCCGGATGCTTAATGATAAGCTTAACTAGATCGGACTGGGAAAACCCAATGTCTTCAACAAGGAACTTGATTTTGGGCTCCAGGTTTCCATCCATTTTATGCAAAAGAATCTTGGGTGAAGAAGAAACGATTCTCTGATCTGGGTTTTGTTTAAATTGTATTTTTGGAACAAATTGATGAATAATTCAGTTTTTTGGAGGATTCAAATGGTCTACCTGGGTCGATGCAAATATAGCTTCATGTCTTGAAAACCCAAGTGAGTCGACGAGGTTATCCACCATGAAATCTTTGTTTCGAGCAACGGGAGTGGCTGTGGCAGTTATGGAGGTTGAATAGGGAGGAGAGAGGCGGAGGCGGCATCTTGTTGCTTGCGGGTGTATCATATATTCATATAAGAGGGTTAGTATGGACATATTAATTGATGGCATTTTTGAAAGAATTGTCATTGCGGTTTATTCAGCAATTTTGCGGGTGTGAATAGTAGCACTCATTTTTTAATGTCTATTTAGATTTTGTTTCTTTTCACAAAATTTAATATCTTAAAATCTTTTCATGAAAGACCACCTCATGTATGGGATTTTCAAATTTGTTTTATACAGTTCAATGCTTATGATTTACAATTCTAAAAACAAAAAATATATATAGAAGAATATGTGAATTTGTAGGACTCTTACATTTCTAAAACACTGACTTTATTGTTATGGCTTTCAGATCCTGCCCCTAAAAAGCGATTGAGCTTTAAAACGACGACTGATGCGTCTGAAAAACAAGTTATCGATGCCATGAAAAAGTTATCATCACATATTACCAACGTCTCAAAATTTGGTAAGGCATCAAAGCTTGCTATTCAGCTTATTCACTCTGGCAGTGTCAAGCCTGAAACATCGGACTACTTTTTTGCCATACTTGAAGCAGCGATGTCCCCACTCACCACCTGTAATAATCCTTCAGTGCGAGCGGATTATCATGCATTGTTTTCGGCTGCACAAGATTCTGTTGAGGTAGCATGTACTTCCCCTTCATATTCAAACATATCTACATACTCCCTCCGTCTCATAACAATGTGCACAAACTTCCCTTTTGGGGTGTCCCATTGATAAGTCCCACTTTCCCAAAATGGAAATTTTGTATATTTCTTTATTCAGTGGGACCCACTTATCATACTCACAACAACTATCCACTACCATTCCCTACCGTACTTTCTCTCTTATACCTCACTTTTCATACTCACAACACCTATCCACTGCCATTCCCTTCTTAATTCGCGTGCACACCCAAAAGTGTGCACATTGCTATGGGACGTTGGGAGTATGTTCTAATACTGACTTTTCTGGTGATTGATTGAAATATTCTATAGGTACTCACCATGTAGCATCGGTTGTTTGCAGTGTTTTAATAAGCAGCAGAGAAATCAATTGAAAGCTTGGACTATCAGGGCTGTTGTGGCTAATGATCTTTTTACTGATGACAGTTTTGTGGTATGTGTTTTTCTTTCATTGAACTTGTACTATAGCTTGCTGACTTCTGGACGAGTTGGCTTTTCTATATATAGGGGTCACTACTACATAAATCCATGACACTTATCACGGAACCTGCTTCTAGTATTATGAGAGATGTTCTAGCAAACCTAAGATGTCAGCTATACATATCATGCACAATTGAACTCATTGAATTTTTATTGTGTGGAAGTTATGACTGTATGAAATAGAATATAGTGGGGTTCACATCCATTGCTAACCTTTAGCAAATGAATGTTTTTGTTTGTGGTGTCGCATTCCATCTTTTGGTGTGGGCTTATACACTGAGTCACTGAGATTTAAGGCTATAAATTTCAGCATATCCTTCATGGAAAATTATGCTTCTATTTTGCTTATGAATGACATTGAAGGATTTAGCAGTTATTACATGAGTTCGGAACTTAAAATTTATATGTAGCTTCTTTCTTTATCTTCTTTAGCCTCACATAGTCGAAAGTCAGTGACATTATTTTCTTAGGAAGGACCACTGGTTGCACAGTAGGTTATGAGGTATATGGAGGATTCCTGGGATGCAGTTAATGATGTTCATTCTATGTCTTCCCCTTATAATATTCTAGATAATGGAAGTCGCTTAGGAGAATGGGTGTCTATTTGTTTAGAACAGACAAGAAAGTTGTAACGCCTATTCATAGTTGTTAAAGGCGTCCGCCCGCCTCCTTGCCATTTTGGCGCCTTGCGGGGTCGGCCGCCTTTCTGATTTATGGCGGTCAATTTTCTTGCTTTTTTTTTTTTTTTTTTTTTTGAGTTGCAAACCTGGTCGGTTTAGGAATTGGAAACCTCATTGGTTGGAAGGAGTTTGACTTGTTATAATACGATCGCGTGCCCTACTTCTTCGACGATTATCGTTAAGAGCGAGAAGACTTACCGTGATAAACTGCGCCCAAACCCAAATTGCGACCTGCGGCTTGCGACCTACTGTGACTGCGACGGCTCCGATCGAGACCCTTCAACGCACGGCTCTTGAACTTCGTATGGTCTCTGCTCTCGTCTTATTTTTCTTTTTCTGAAAGCCGTTTCTCAGCCTGTTCTTATTTAATTGTTTTTCTTTCTTGCAGTTCTTTATTCTCTTAATAAATTATTGTTTTTTTTTGTTTCAATCAATAGTGCTTTGTCTTTCTCTAAAATTTGATGTTGAGTATTCTTACTAATACTTTGTGTAATTCATTATACTCGTCTTTAATTCTAATTCAAGTCAACATCCCTTTTTAAATTTCGACTTTCTTATTGCACCATTAATTTATTTTTATTTTTTCTGAAAATCTATCTTCATTAAATTCGAAGTTTTGTTTTAAAGATCATCAGTGCTTCCGTCTCATATTAATGTTTAAATATCTTTTGGGGGTCTAAAATATGTTATGATACTATTATTTAATGTTTTATTCTTCTTCATAACACAATTTAATCTTTTGTTTATATGTTGCATGTAAACTTGTATTTTTTTTAATATTTATTAATTTTTTGTACTATTTTTCTGCCTTGCTCGCCTTTTTCCCGCCTTTCGCCCGCCTCGCCTTTCGCCCTTGTTCACATACGTATCGCCCGCCTCCCGCCTTTCGCCTTTAACAACTATGCGCCTATTTCTGTATGATGAATTTTCAACACTTTGATAATTTATCTTAAACCTTCACTTTGAATTATATTTCGTAACCTAATGTGTAACTTTTGTATGCTTGTGAATCAAAATAACAACTTGTGACACGCAAGCGAGTCATCAAATATACATACATTGTTATCTGCAACTAGTAGTGTTGGAAATTAAGTGATGGATCATATAGTTCTGTGAAGCCAGCTGAAATTAACAGCATTTATCCTTATTTAATGGAATGCATTGCATTATTCATTCTTAGACTTTTATAAGTTTATCTTTTCATGCTCCTCTAGCTGTCATGGATTTTTTGAATCGCAAAGTGATACTCCGTCATTGTATATTTTATCAGTCAAATTATGTTTAGCACCAGGATATCTTCCTAGTTTTAGTTTTCACCCTTGATTGAAATTCGTTCCATTCAGACACTCCATGTGAAAGTTGCTTAGTATGGTTGAGGGCGATTCAGTGAAGGATCTCTAACAGAGTTGAGTGACTGAGTCTACGTTTATCTCACCGACAGAAAAGGCATACCTTGCTTCAGTAATTTTTGTACTTTGATCAGAAATACTTATTTTCCCCTAAAGTTTTCTGGAGATAGATGAACTTACAATCCAGAAAGAAGATTGTGGGTCCCACTTCAAGAGACAGAAAAGTTAAAGGAAAACTAAAAGTGAAAAGGAGAACTACCAGCATATTCTCATTTGCTGGCCCATGTTTGCTTCAGTTATATTTATAAAGTCCTTCCTGGCTAGGTTGCAGGGTGATGATTGTAGCATAGTGTATGTGAATATGATAAAATTTTGAACGTGGTTGCAGAGCAGGATCTGGTGGTAACATTTAGGGGAGAGATGTATTTTGGTCAATTTCGCTCTTCATTTAAAATATTACTGTTCTAGGGTTCTCGATAAATGCCTTCATGTTGATTGTTTAGTATAAAGATTTCCGAATTATATCCTTTATTGTTCTGGAGGATGGAAGGACCGTAGATTTTTCCAGATGGAGTGAATTTCAGTCTTTTGATTTTTTTGCAAATTTGTACTGTCTGCGAAGGGATGATAAAGAAGGTCATTTGCTCACTTGTGTGGTGTTTTGGGAAACCTTATGTGAAAGAGGATTATAGGGTTGCGTTAAATTTGTCCATATGTTATTTTTTTGTTTATGCTCCCCATTATGTGTTTAGTTGTACTGGATTTGTTGGAAGGAGGGTTGTTACCCTGTAAGTATATACAACCAACTAGACTTAAGGACCCACAGGCCTGTCAATTGGGTGGGCTACGTTAAGGCAGGTTGGCAGGGCCGGTCCATTGAAATTTGGGGCCCTTGGTATTTGGTCGGGCTCTCAAATTTCTCCTCGAACAAGAATGCGGTGGCATTATTGAACAGTTGTTGCACTTGCACTGTACACTTACAACGAGACTTAAAAAAATTTATTAATAAAAATATCGAGTTATGGGGTTAGATGATTGGGTTTGGTATTTAGATTGAATTGAGATAATTGTAAAAAAAAAAAAAAAATTAGTAATAATTGCAATAGTTTTAATTTTTTTTGACCAAAATGACAAATGTAAAAAATTCAAGAATTATTGCAATAATGTTGAAGTAATGGATGCAAATAATTTGTTTGAATATATTGTAAAAAGAAAATTAAATTTGCTAAATATGCTTGGAATAATAGTAGGAAAGCCAAAAAAAGAGAGGAAGAAAGTCAACTAATTAAGATTGATCAAATAGGAGGAAATTAGGAGAGAAAAGCAAAACTGTCGAGAGAAATGAAGGAAATTGGAAGAGAAAGAAAAGCAAAAGCTGCAGGAGAAAGAAATTATAACTAAATACAAAAGGAAAATTGGGAGAGAGAGAAACAGCAGAGCTGGAAGAGGGAGAAAATTAAACTAAATATGAATGAATGCGGCAAGACTCGAACATGAGCGGGCCAGAAACATGCTGGAACTTCAGTTTCATTCTTTCTACCACTCGCCCAGAAAGACTTATTAGCAAATATTAGGAGTTTATTATATATAGATATAAAACATATAAATTTGGGGGCCCTAAAATTCACCGAAAATTTCGTGGGCCTAAGGCGACTGTCTTACTCGCATAGGGAACAGGACCGGGCCTGGAGGTTGGGAAGGTTCCAACCCGTTACAACCCTTGATTACGGGTCACACTTGTTGGGTCCGGATGACCTATTAATTTTCAATCTTATTTTTTTTATTGAACCTGCATTTCTCTTGCTTGATTTTAATTTACATTTTAAATATATATATATATATATATATATATATATATATATATATATATATTTTGAATATACATATATGTACATGTTTGTTTTATTAAAAATACTAAAGTTCAATATTGACCCTTGAGCTATGATGCTCGGACTCGGGTACTCGGATCCGTACAAAAGTTTTATGATATTAAACCAAATGTAGTGTAAAATGGCCACAGCCACACCCATATCCTTTGAACACGGTACTCTGGCAAAATCGAAAGGCCCGAGTATCACTACCCTTGGTGTGTTCCTTCCTAAACTTAGGTTGCTTTTGAAACGCACCCTAACCTTTTCTACTTGAGCACACTTCCAAACTCTAAAGCCTAAAGCGAGAGACTTCTTTATCTCTTCCATCTCTCATTCTTCTTTTTTTACTTTTCCCTCACAAGCAACACCCCTATCCCATCAGCGTGTCACCCTCCTTCACGCATACGGCTCTCACCACCATCACGCTGTTATGATCTACCGGGACAATCAAGAAGCTTCCTTGTTGCCGGCTCCCTCTTCTTCGCTGTCTACCTATCTACCTCAAATGGTGAGGGACTGCCTCCCCTTTGTTGTGGAATAAGCCCTCCCAACACCCAAACAAATCGCAAGAAATCGCAGCACCCAAACAAGCACAAGAAATAAAGAAACAAAGCAAAAGACAAAGGAACACAAGAAATTGTTTACCCAGTTCGTCAATATGTTTGACTACGTCTGGGGGCACTACCAAGCCAGGATCTTGCACTATAATATGTTAAATCTGAGTTACAATGAGTATGGGGGCGGAACATTGCTTAAATATACAACCTAGAATAAGACCTAAACCTAAACATAAGAGAAATCCCGAAAATCCTGCTATTTCCCGAATCCAGATCGGGGGACCAGGCGCCTGCCTGGTATAGGGCAAGCGCCTGCCTGAATTAAATTCCAGACGGCTGAAACTTTCTGCCCACCTCGGGCGCTCGCCTGGTCAAGACCAGGCGCTCGCTCGCCTGCAGTACCGATTTTCTTCTCTTTGTTTCTTTGAGGGATCTCTATTCCAACAATCTCCCACCTAGAGATCAATCCGTGTATATCGGCCCCGTATCCGTCTTCAACTCATCCTTAGTGCCATAGTGCTCACCTCGATCATGGTAGTGCCTCCCTCCTCTCCTATTCTCTAAGCCCTATTGAAGCTATGCATAGCTTCAACTTTTCAAGGTTTACAACCTTGGTCAACATGTCAGCCGGGTTCTCTGATCCTTGAATCTTCTCCAGCCTTAAGATTTTCCTCTCCAAAAGATGTCTGATGTAGTGAAGCCTCAGCTCGATGCGCTTTTTTCTGGAATGAAACGCTGGATTCCTTGCTAGATGAATTGCACTCTGACTGTCACTGTAGAGAGCATTACCCCTTCGCATCTTCCCAAGTTCACCCAAGAAATTCTGCAACCATACCATCTCTTTGCTTGCCTCTGTCACTGCCACATATTCTGCTTCCGCAGTAGACTGAGCCACGATCTTCTGCAATTTAGAAGCCCAGGAGATTGCCGTACCACCTAATGTAAACACATAGCCCGTAGTACTTCTCCTCTTATCAAGATCACTTGATGCCAAATCCGCACCAACATAACCCGCTAACACGGCATCCTTGCTTGAGAAACATAGAGCCTTACCAGCAGTACCCTTTAAGTAACGAAGGATCCATTTAACCGCTTCCCAATGTTGCTTCCCTGGATTGCCCATGTACCGGCTGACTACTCTCACCGCATGTGCAATGTCCGGCCTTGTACACACCATGGCATACATGCCCCACTGCCGAAGCATATGGAGTCCTTTCCATCTTGTCACGCTCCTCCTTGCCCTTAGGTGAGTTCTTCTCGGATAGCTTGAAGTGCATACTCAATGGTGTACCTGTTGGCTTTGCCTCTTCCATGCAAAATCTTGCCAAGACCTTCTCGACGTACTCTGCTTGTAAAAGAACCAACTTACCCGACTCCCTATCCCGGTCAATCCGTATGCCCAAGATTTTTCTGGCCTCCCCCAAATCCTTCATCTCGAACCGCTCTGACAACTGTGCCTTCAATCTGTTTACCTCTCTACTACTAGAGCCCGCTATTAGCATGTCATCCACATATAATAGCAAGATTATGTACTCGTTGTCAGTGTTCTTGAAGTTGCAACAATGATCCGCCTCACATCTGATAAAATCAATGTCATACATGAATCCATCAAACTTTCTGTACCACTGCCTAGGAACTTGTTTAAGGCCATACAAGCTCTTAGTCAATCTGCAAACCAGTTCCTCGTTACCCTTAGACAAGTATCCCTCTGGTTGTTTCATGTAAATTTCTTCCTCCAAATCCCCATGAAGAAAGGTCGTCTTTACATCCATATATTCTAGCAACAAATTATCTGCCACTACTATCCCCAGAACCATTCTGATAGTGGTCATCTTCACAACAAGAGTGAAGACTTCGGTGTAGTCAATACCGTATTTTTGCTGAAACCCTTTTACAACCAGTCTTGCCTTGTAACGCTTACTGCCGTTTGCTTCCTCCTTGATCCTGTAAACCCACTTGTTATGCAACGCTTTCTTCCCCTTAGGCAGTTTAATCAACTCCCAAGTTTTATTGGTCTTCAATGACTCCATCTCATCATCCATCGCAGCTTTCCACTTATCACTAAGTGCACTACGAACAGCCTCCGCATAACACTCCGGTTCACCACTATCTGTTAACAACAAATAGTAATTCGAAGGAGAATACCTATCAGTAGATCCACGCAATCTGCTGGATCTGCGCAGCGGAATATCCGGTCCTGGAGTATGTGGTTCATCTTCAGTGACCCCCTGATCTTGGTCATCATGAACCGTCCTGCTCCCACCCGAGTCTGGAATATCTACCTCAACAATCTCTGGTTCCGAACTAATCCCATCAGACGCCCCCTTTCTGTCCTTGTACAAAACCTGTTCATTGAATATAACATCCCGACTACGAATAACCTTATGATTTTGGTCATCCCAAAACTTATACCCGAAGTCATCCCCGCCATAACCAATAAACGTGCACTTTACATATTTAGCATCTAATTTAGTTCTATCAGCAGAGTCTATATGAACATATGAAACGCAGCCAAATATGCGAAGAAAGGACATATTTACCTGTTTGCCACTCCATGCTTCCTCTGGAATTTCATTCCCCAATGGTACCGATGGTCCCCTATTGATCAAGAAAGCCGCTGTGTCAACCGCATATGCTCAGAACGTCTTCAGAAGTCCACACTTCAGCCTCATACTTCTAGCCCGCTTGTTCAAAGTCCTGTTCATCCTATCTGCAACCCCGTTATGTTGAGGTGTGCCCTTTGGTGTCTTCACCATACGAATACCATTCGCTGCACAATATTCCTTGAACTCCCCGAGCTCATACTCCCCAGCATTGTCAGACCTCAAGCTTTTGAGCTTGAGACCCGTCTGATTCTCCACCAAGGCCTTCCACTTCTTAAACACCTTGAATGCCTCATCTTTGTGTTTCAAGAAGTAAACCAAGACCTTCCTTGTCGAATCATCAATAAACGACATGTAGTATGACCCACCACCTAGAGAAGTTACCGGGGCCGGCCCCCACAAATCTGTGTGAACCAATTCCAACTTTGCTTCCCTCAAAGCCCTACCTGTCCTCGAGAAGTTGCTTCTCGCCTGTTTGCCAAACACACAATCTTCGCAGATCCCCACGTCGACTGTCTTCAAACCCGGTAGTAATCCCTTTGAGCAAAGTACTTTCATCCTTCTCACTCATGTGACCCAATCGACAGTGCCACAAATCCGTATCACCCTTGGCTGATGCCACCGCGATACTATCCTTGGTCTTATTCGCCAAATACAATGTCCACTCCTTATTACCCCGAGCGATCTCAGAATCCTCCTTGGTGATAACCCAGTTCCTGCAGCCAAAAGTTACCTTGTAACCTTCTTCGTCCAACTGCCCAACTGATAACATGTTCTTTTTCAAACCCGGAATGTGTCTGACCCTGTGTAGATGTAAGACCTTCCCGTCCGATGCTCCTATTCTGACATCCCCCTTCCCTTTGATTTCCAAAGGCTCGCCATCCGCCCGATAGACCTTTCCGAAATCACCGGAAGTATAATTTTCCAACTCCTTTGCATGCCCGCATGAGTGGAATGATGTACCCGAATCCAGCACCCATGATTCTAGCGCACTACTAACACTTAGAACCAGTACATCTTCACCCCCAGTTACCACATTCGCCGATTTATCCCCTCGCATGAGACAATCCTTCTTGTAGTGTCCTAACTCCTTACAATGATAGCACTGTACCGATCCCTTGGCAACCCTTGGTACATTCTTGTTCTCCCTAGGCCTGTACTCACCACCTCCTACGTTTTCCTTTGATTCGGTTCTCCCCTTGTTGCTAATACCTGGCTTTCCCCTGCTAGTTGTAGCTAGAGCTGATCCCGAAGTAGATGGTGTCCCCAACTTCTTCATACGATTTTCCTCGCCTAAAAGAAAGTCCTTAACATCATCATACTTCAATTTATTCTTACCCGCTGAAGCATTTAACGCTGTCACCGTTCCGCTCCAATTTACTGGTAAGGATGCTAGCAATTGACAAGCATAAACCTCATCCCCAAACGTAATATCCAACGCCGCCAATGAGTCTATAACATCCATAAACTCGATGTGTTTAGCTATGGATCCTCCCTCTTGCATCTTGAGATTACTCATCTTGCGTATCAAATCAACCTTAATTGCAGCAGATGGAGTTTCAAATCTCTCAGTAAGATAATCCAATAGCTCCTTGGTGGTTTTCGCCTTCTTGGTAGTCTTCGCGATCCACTTTGACAAAGTAGATCGAACCACCCCTAGGGCCTTTCGATCCATAAGATCCCAATCTTCCTGTTTTTCGCTTTCCGGCTTGACTCCTGTTAAGGGCTTATAGAGATCTTTGTTGTACAAGAGATCCTCTATTTGCATCGTCCAAAACCCATAGTCAGACCCATCGAATTTCTCCACCGCTTGTTTATCCTTGCCCATTCTTGATTGCTTGATAAACCCGGATCGTTAAACCGGAGCTCTAGATACCAGTTGTTGTGGAATAAGCCCTCCCAACACCCAAGCAAATCGGAAGAAATCGCAGCACCCAAACAAGCACAAGAAATAAAGAAACAAAGCAAAAGACAAAGGAACACAAGAAATTGTTTACCCAGTTCGTCAATATGTTTGACTACGTCTGGGGGCACTACCAAGCCAGGATCTTGCACTATAATATGTTAAATCTGAGTTACAATGAGTATGGGGGCGGAACATTGCTTAAATATACAGCCTAGAATAAGACCTAAACCTAAACATAAGAGGAATCCCGAAAATCCTGCTATTTCCCGAATCCAGATCGGGGGACCAGGTGCCCGCCTGGTATAGGGCAAGCGCCCGCCTGAATTAAATTCCAGACGGCTGAAACTTTCTGCCCACCTCGGGCGCTCGCCTGGTCAAGACCAGGCGTCCGCTCGCCTGCAGTACCGATTTTCTTCTCTTTGTTTCTTTTAGGGATCTCTATTCCAACACCCTTCTCTCTCATTCTCCCTCTTGCCTTTTTCCATCTGACCGTGACTTCCTTTCTCTCTCGTTGATGCCTCCATCTTCATCTGCTAAATATCATTGCCTTCAACACCATTGAGGATCTCGGGTAGGAGCTTCTGCATTTAAAACAGATTTTTTATTTTTCTTTTGGGAAGAAGATTTGTGAAAATTTCATGTTTATGAGATTTTCTTCATGGATCTAATTACATTTTTATGTAACTCGATTGTTGGGATTTTGTATATATTTCATTGAAGTTATATAATTGATCTGAGTATTAAGAAACTTGTTGATTCTTTGATCAGAATCTTCAATTCCTTTTCTGGCGGGATGAGATGGGTCAACCTGCTTTAACCTGTGAATTTTTACGGGTTAAAGCAGGTTGAATTGTTTACCCCTGATTGTTAAAATATAATGTCGGGCTGGGTATTAACATGTCGAGTCAGTCAGGTTGTCGGGTAAAAATTACTGGCCTACTTTAATAAGGTATTTTGGACTTTGGTGCAACTGATAACTTTGTTTATAGAACTTACCAAATTCTAGAGGGATGGTATTGTTCCTTTCTGGCAAGACATATCAAGGCTATTTACTTTATCGTCATATTATGTCGTTTATCTCAATTCCAATTACATATTTCGTCAGAGGAGAGGGGGGGTAACCAAATTAGAACTGACAGTCAACACCAAAATAGTCAAAGTTTGTCTAAGAGTTTGTTCAGGAATCCCTATTCCGAAGCGTGGATTTTGAATCCTCCAAATTCCAATACCTTTATTTCGTGTCTTACAAATTCAAGTTCGTCTGGTGAGTGCGGTGAGGAGTCGTGGTTAGGTAGTTATTGGAAATGTCATTATCACACTTGGTATCCAGGTTCATTTCAAGTGACCTCCTATGGCGGCTACCTTCAGTAGCTCGCTAAAACTTCTCAATCAAAATATGCCTACTCCGTCTCTTCTATTTATTTTCTTTTTTTCTTTTTATATCTATTCAATCTCTCCATTAGAAATTGTGGTGAGTACTTTTTGCTCTACATGACTGATTTTGACGATAACTTACCAAGATTTGTGATTTGGAAAGACAATAAAGAAATCTTTGTCCCGCAATGACATAATTCTGCGTCTTATTGTGGTGATGTGTATGTTTTGGACTTTAAATATGGAGTACTTGTTATTTTCATCATATGCCAGTTACCACTTCTGATTGTCTTTTTCCCTCGACACTTTTTCTTTGCTGGGATATGTTTCAGTTTTCAAAAGCATGCGGGAAAGTTAAAGAAGCCATCTCAAATCTTCCGGTTGCATCAAAGGATGAGGACATAGAAGAAGCTACTGCCCTGAAAGATGAAACTGAAGCAGCATCAGACATGATGGACACTCAGACAAAAGGTGAAATATCTTCAGTTCCCTTACCTGAATCATCTGACACGGAAGAGCCTGATCCTTTTGGACTTGATTCTTTACTCCCAAGTGCTTCAAAAAAAGATGAGAAAATTAAAGGAAGAAAAGATACGGCAGTGGCAGTCAAAGCAAGGAAGGATGAAGAGGAAGAGAAAAAGAGATCTTTAAAGTCGGAAAGAGAAGCCCTAATTCTTTGTTTAGAGATTGCAGCAAAGCGTTATAAAATCCCATGGTACACCTACTTATCTCACTTCTTGTTCTTGTTGTCCACCTCTTTGGTTACTTTTCTCTACCCATATGTATATGTGTATGTATGTATATGTGTGTGTGTGTGTGTGTGTGTGTGTGTGTGTGTACACACAACCTGGTGCTACAAAAGCTCTCAGTATGCCTGAGGTCTAGTGAAGGGCTAGGCCCACATGAGCTTAATATACACAATCTTCCCTTACATTTAAATTCAAGAAGCTGCTTCCACCATATGTATATACACACACGCGCCCGCACACACACACACATTTCATTCTATTTGATGAAATTTCTTGCATTTGCAGGTGCCAAACAGTTATAGACATTTTAGTGAAACATGCATTTGACCATGTATCGCGGTTCACATCTAAACAAAGGGACGCCATTGGGGAACTGTGGGGTTCAATACGTGAACAACAAACAAGAAGGAGGCAAGGTAAATCAGTAACTGGGAAACTGGAAGTGAATGGTTTTGAGTGGCTTCAGCAAAAGTACGCAAACGAGAAGATGAGCATTAGGCGTTCTGTTGGTGGCACCTCGCGTCGTGCAGAACAATGGCTTGGCTGAAAACACAAATTTTCTCTTCCAAGTTTCAAAATGTGGAAATGGTGCATCAGCTCGACATGTTGTAGACTTCCATAATCTTAACCATTTTTACGTTGCTGTGATTCAACCTGGTCTGGGAACGCTCGCCCATTTGGTGAATTATGATTTGCATCAGCTCAACATGTTGTAGAATTTCATAACCTAAACCATTTTTACCTTGCTGTGATTCAATCCGGTCAAGAGGCCCGGGAACGCGCTCCCATTTGGTGAATTTTGCTACCATGGGTTGAAGGGAAGTTAGTACTTGGCGTATAAAAAGTGTAATGGGTTTGTGTGTCAAGTTTGTATAATATGGATAGAGTATGATACTTATGACAACAAGAAAAATCTATTAAAAGCTAGAAACTCTCTTCAGATTGAAGCTTTAAAGTAAGCCAGACTTGTCATCTATTTGGTCACACATTCTCATGGTTCCACCTGATTTGAGTCAAATTACTACCATCCGTATCAAAATAATTGTCGTTTTATTTTTTTCATATATATTAAGAAATGAAATGAATGTATGTTAAAAAGGCTTACTTATCCTTAAAATAATCCATTTTTGAATGTAATTAAATGCGACAAATATTTGGAACAACTAAGTTTAGAAAACTTGTTTCTCCATCCATAAGTTATAAAAATTCTTAATTTTTAATATAGTTTTACTTTTAAAATAGCGAGTTTAGGGCTTAAAACTTTGAGTTAAGCCTTGAAACACTTAAAAATAAAATAGTGAGTTTAAGCCTTAAAACAATGAGTTGAATTTAGGCCTTAAAACACCTAGTCTGTATATTTAAGAATATGATTTTTTTTATAACTTATAAAGGAATTAGTTCTCCCCAAAAAATTCCCCGTAAAATAAAAAAAATAGACTATCTCTTTCTTACTTATAAATTTTCCTTGGACTTTTCATACTTTCTCAAATTCAAAAGAGGAGACTCATTGACAAGTTATAGTTTTAAATATTTTAAATTATTTAGTTCGTTACCCTTCATGAAATTTGACTAAAGTTTTGCTTATTTTAAATTACACTAACTTTTTTTTTTCTCAATGGAAATGAAAACGTAAAAGTGCAATTTTATACAGTCTAGAAATGAATAATCAAAATTTTGTAAAAACTGATTTTGATCAAAAAGATTTTGATTTTTTTTTTGTTGTTGTGCATCTTGGGCGGAGGTAGTACTCCCTCGGACCCTAAACACCTTGCACACTTTTGAAGATGCACGAGAATTAAGGAATGAGTATATATATTCAAAAATATTGCGAGTGGAAAAGATGTTGTAAGTATGATAAGTTGAGTGGGATTTACAAGTGGGGTCCAAAAGTAAATTTGTGAGTATGACAAGTATGGTAGAGTGAATAGAAAAACAATAAATTTTGAAATGAGACTTACCAATAGGACACCCCAAAAGGAAATAAGTGCAAGGTGTTTTGGGATGGAGGGAGTACAATGTTCGGCAATGCTAGGGGCACAAAATAAGTTCACAAAATGATGTATACAAAGTGAGGTGACGATATTTTATTGGTTGTATCAATTGTGGTTGTGGACCCGACACACTCTAATAAAAAACACCAATAGAATTTTGACACATCATTTTGTAAGCCATATTTTGTGACTTTATATTTACCCTTGTTTTAACGACAAATGCAAAAAACTTTAGGGGTGGTCTATAAATGAATATTAAAATCAAAGGGTGAAAATGTAAATTGAATAAACTAAAACCCTAATCTCCTAAAACCTCTCGCTCACTGCAGCCTGAGCCTCGCCACACATAAATACGCTCCGGGAGCTACACGTAAAACGTCTTCAAACCAAGCATTCTTCCAAGTTGAGATTCGCCAAAAGGTACAATTTTTCTTCAGATTAGCTTGTTTTTTTTTTTTTTTTTTTTTTTGTAAGATTAGTGGAGATTTGGTGTGAAAGAAGCACATATCGAAGGCTTTTCAGACGAATTTTATCCATGTCTGTTGAGCTCAATTTTTGTGCAATATTAATTTCTATTCACATCATCCATTTTGTTCTTCCTAATGTTAATCAATTATCCATCTTTAGGAGGATTCGAAGTGGGATGAACATTTTTCTTTCTTTTTTATTTAATTTCGAGAATTGGGGCGAACAATTCCTGCCAGCATTTTTTGTTGGGCACAGTTACTCTTTCCCAAGGTTTGTTTGGCGGCTCCAATTCCAAACGGATTAAAACAACAGAATGAATTTTGTGGACCTTAATTTTTCTCATAATTCCAAATCCAAATCATGGAATTAAATTAATTCTATTTCAGTTTCAAGGTTTTGTTGTTTTTGGGGATTAGAGCACCTGTTTGATTAATAACAAGTTCTATACGAATCTTTAGTTCAATTACACTTAAATGTACTAGGAAAATGCCTCAAAAGTATCAGGCATGTGTTTCTATATAATTACGGGATTAGACTTTAGAGCACCGGTTTGATTAATTTCTAATTGTTCTGGTCACATAGGAAGAACTTTGTATTAAAATGTAGAACTTACGTAGAATATCATATCCCTTTAAATTGATTATCATGAAATTATCAATTATTGTATTTTAACATTCTTTTTTCAATACAAAATACTCCCTCCGTCCCACCACAAGTACAAGTGAGACTTATTTCCCTTTTTTAGGCCGTCCCACTAAAAGTGAGACTGTCAAAAATGGAAATGTTTCAACCCCACTCATTCACTCTCTTCATTTTTCACCACTCAATTTATCCAACTAACACTACTATTTACTCCACTCATTCTCTCTCTTTATTTTCTACCACACATTTACTAGTTTGTCTTAATTAGTGTGCCAACCCCTCTAGTCCTACTTGTGCTGGGTCGGAGGGAGTATATGATGTTAAAGATGCGGTAACAACCGAGCATGGAAACCCGGTCCGCTACATAAGCATCACGCACTGGCCCACTGAGCACAAAAAACTAGGTATACTTGACTTACACAAGCTTACCCAAAAGTCTATGGACGTTACTGGTGCTCGATGGTAGCTTTATTAGCTTATAAATAAATAGCATACTAAACTCCCACACCTAACCGATGTGGGATGAGATAAATCACAATCTATCCGACTCAAATCCTTGCTGTCCCCTGCAAGACCCAACTAATACCTCGATTGTCTCCTGTACGAGCTCGCAAGCCTTACGGCCAGAGTTTTGCTCTTATACCATTTGTAACGAGCCGAGCCTAAAAACCCGGTCCGCTACATAAGCACCACGCACTGGGTTATTGATCACAAAATACTGGGTCCAATTGGGTTACCACAGGCCCACCCAAAAGTCTATGAAAGTTATTGGTACTCAATGGTAGCTTTGTGGGCTTATGAATAGCACACTAAAGTCCCATACCCCGATGTGGGATGAGGGATATCACAAATACGATGAAAGCTTAGTTTTGAAAACGACACTCGAAAAGGATGATTTGACTGTCTAAATTGTATGGAACATGTACATGCTAGCATAACACCTGCAGCAGTTATATGGTATAAATTTTTGCCAAGATAGATAGTCTTATATGTCAAGTTCACCGCGGATCCAAAAGCTTAAGCTGATGGGTAGGGATTCAACTATGTATATCAAGCCTTAATACTTCCCCTCCTGTGTGACCCGACCACACTAAGAGAGTGAACGTGTGGTGCGATTGTGCAAAATTTAATTTAGATAATAAATGCAAGAGGGACTATTAGAACCCTTGACCTTGACCAACCAGAGCTCTTATACCATGTCAAGTTTAGCACTCATCCAAAGGCTTAAGCTGATGAATAGTGTCCGTGGAAGTTATTCAATTTACTTTAACAAATAACATATCTACATAGTTATTATCTATTCTATAGATGTATAAGGTGGATAGTAAGGTTAAAGAGTTTCGACACTAAAATTGCTTTAAGATCAACTTTGGTCAGAATATCTCTCAGTAAAAAGTGGACACTCATTAGGGGGGGGGGTAACTTACATTTTGAGTTTGATGACTCGAAGTTCTTTTGTTGGGTTTCTTAAATTTCTGCAATTCAAATAATTCCACTATTTTTATTGTGGGATGTTCTGCACAATAAATTGCAAATCCTAAACTAAGGTTGCCTGTAACATTTTGACTTAAAGCATGGTAGATAAATAACAATGTTATCATGGTTACATTCATAGTTGATAATTTAGTTGGACGTGTTGACAATTTCAATAGATGCCTAATAGAATGGATGATACGGATGTTATATTACTGGAAAAACTCCCTTTACAGCAAGCTACATACTATAATTAAAATCATAATCCTTGATGCTAATCGTGAATAGACTTTGAACGTGACTATTAAGAGGAAAAAGGAACTCTCTTAATTGTATACCTGAATTCAGTATGTGATTATATACGTGATGCTATTCCGTTTAAAGTTTCAGAAAATCGACTCTTAAGGAAGAGTGAAGGGAGTATATCTTGGTATGCTTGATGTTCTAACATAATGTTATAATGTAATTTCAACTGCAGTTTCCAGAATCACTTGAAAAATCATGTCGAACCCCAAAGTTTTCTTTGACATATTGATTGGAAAGGCAAAAGCTGGCAGAATTGTCATGGAACTATTTGCAGATTCCACCCCAAGAACTGCAGAAAATTTCCGTGCCCTCTGCACTGGGGAGAAAGGGATTGGAATTTCAGGGAAGCCCCTACATTACAAAGGCTCTATTTTCCACCGCATCATCCCAAACTTCATGTGTCAAGGAGGAGATTTCACCAGGTTTAATGGGACCGGAGGTGAATCCATCTATGGTGCGAAATTTGAAGATGAAAACTTCAAGAACAAACATACAGGCCCTGGTACTCTTTCAATGGCTAATTCCGGACCAAATACAAACGGGTCCCAGTTTTTTATTTGTACTGAGAAGACATCGTGGCTTGATGGCAAGCATGTTGTTTTTGGAAAGGTTGTTGATGGCTACAGTGTGGTCAAAGAGATGGAGAAGGTAGGTTCAGATGGGGGGACGACAAAATCGACGGTCCAGATTGAAGATTGTGGACAGATTAAGGAGAATTAGTTAGCGTCCGGGAATAAATAAACGCAGACTATATGTTTTTGTTGATGCTGTTAATCTTGTTATATGAACACCAGGTTGGCAACTACTAGAGTATGAGTAATTTGAAGTAGCTAGAACTTTTTGAAGTCCTAGTTTCTATCTAATGAGATGCAGCTACTATTATAAATTCTTCTTAACCTTTGAAATATTTTTGCTTGGATACATTGCCTCGTTTTTTTTTTTTGTTTTTTTTTTTTTTTTCACATTTTCTATTGTTTTAAATATTTGAATTCATATATAGGCATGGAATTGTGTTTAATCTCATCAATTTGAAATGCAAAATACTATAGAAAGTGCAACACAGGACTGGCCATCAAAGATAAGCAGTGCTTCGTAGGGATGGCAACGGGTCGGGTTCGGGGCGGGTTTCTCCAAAACCGGACCCGACCCAAACCGAACTTAATGAAACCCGAACCCGACCCGATCCGAGTGGCATAAAATCTAATTTTTCCATCCCATATTTGATTTTGCCTAATTTATGTTTAAGCTTAATTTGAATGAGTTATACAAATTAGTCTTAACTCATCAAAACCTCACTCACAAACAACTATAAAAATAAATTTAACAACACTTATAATATGATTACCTAGCATATGTTGACTTTTTACATGGAGGTGCGGGTCGGGTCGTCACGGGTCAACATCAAAACCCGAACCCGAACCTAACCCGCTCGGGTCATGAAAATTGCAACCCAAACCCTACTTTTTCGGGGCGGATCACCTTCGGGTTCGGGCAAATTGCCATCCCTAGTGCTCCAGACTAATAGCTGGAGAGAAGTGGTGTTCGGAGGTGCCCTAGATAACTACTCCCTTGTCCCAAAATGATTATCATATTTTTCTACGAATGAACGAACTTCTGAGTCTATAATACGAATGAACGAACTTCTGAGTATAATTATAGGTTGAGTTAATTATACTTATGAAAATTTGTAATTGTTACATTATCAATAATATTATCAATAATAAATTTTAAATTTTCATTAGGTTAATTAAATTAACTTAAAATTATTGCTCAAAATTCATTCGTAGGAAGGAGTGTAGGTGTAGACACCCCGATCTCGCACCCCTAAAACTAACCCTTTGATCGGTCTAAACCCTAGAATTGACCTAAAACCCTAAATAGGGCGGTTTAGGATTACCGACCGCCTTATCGGTGCATCGGATGAAGAAACCGAGTCCGAGATTGTGATCATGACTCAAAACCGAGCAAATAGGCGTATTCTCCGAAAATCAAGCGTCGGGACCCCACGGTGGGCCCCGCACCCCTAAGAGAGCCTTTTACCAGATATCCTTTGCATTTAAATTATATTTTTGTTATTCCTTACTCGTTAACATATTCTAGATAGGTCATCGAGACTAGAAAATTATGCGGAGCAACTATCGTGTTGGACTCGCAGACAACCGGGACACCGGAGCCGTTACAAGCAGTTGCGGAGCGGGAACACGGAGCCGGAAAGAAAATCAAGCCATGCACGTTATACTCCCACAAATTCGCGACACTTGGCTTCAATACATGGGTGAGTCAACAAGGAATTGGACAACCACAAGGCGACATGTGGCAGAGCAAGAATGGGACTTTTTTTAAAAGACACCGTACGGCTGTGTAAAGACCGTACGGCTTGGTGGGCGTACGGCTACAAACTCCTGGAGATCAGCCTTCTTTTTCCCTAGATTCTCTCTTGTTGTCCCCAGGCAATAATGCATCTCCATCACTTCAATCCGGCCATACACTCCACCTCTCTCCTCTACCCCTACTCCAAGGGCATTTTGGTCACAAAGAAACCACCTTCCTCCTCATATAACCCCTTGTTCATCCAAGAAAGGGGGAGGGGGGGGGGTTGTTAACACAATTCACCATATTCCATCTTCCAAACTCTTTCCATTGTTCCTACCACCTTCATAGCCTCACCATTACACCACCACCACACCACCACTACTGTAACATCCCGAAATTAAGCACGATGTTTTGGGACGGTTCGAAAAAAATGAATTTTTTTTAAGTAGAAATGAAAATAGATTATTTGGAACATGCAGATTTAGTTGAAAATGGAAGGTAAATGGAAAGTGGGCCACGTTGCTTCTACTGATAATGTTGACACCATTTTAATGAGTATTGCAGTAGGTGTAAATTATTTGTGCTTTGTTGTGGCTCATCCTTTTAAAAATTTACACTACATGGAGTATATTAGTTTCACCCTTATGAAGCCTGTAGCTAAGCCAAGAGAAAGAAAATAAATGCCCATTTTTTCTGCCTAGTTCGAATGTAGCTATTTGAGTTCGTAATTCTCTGATTTAATTGGTGTTCCGTCTTTAGTATTTTGAGGTAAGGGAGACTACGCAGTATTGATTCTGTGTCATTTTCTTTTATACCCGTCTTATCGTAGTACTCTATTTTATTGATACGTATATCGTTTGATCGGTTCTATTTGATAAATTGCTTTGGTATTGAAATTGCTCGGTTAATATCATGGTTAATTGAAAAGCATGCTATTTGTGTTATTTTTGTTCTCAAATATGGATTTGTTATTTGGAATAGTTGCGATGTAGCTAATTATGTGACGATCGCAGTGGACTCGGTTATTGTGTTTGTGTTGGGTCCGGCTCCATGAGGGCGGCCAACAATTCGGTTATTATTGTTATCCCACTGGGCCTGATCATAATTAGTGCATCGGACTGTGAAATATGATATCTGAGTCTTATTGGCATGTCCATATTTATAATTTCATGGACATAGATATTTGATGTTTGTGTTCCATTGGCTTCTGTGATATTGTGTATCCCCTTTCTTACTGAGCCCCCAGCTCACCCCCCTCCAGTTTGACCTTTTGCAGTTGACCGTTGACTGGCGTTCAGGACAACAAGGAATTGATTTGGAGCATTTTAAAATTAGTAGTTAAACTTTGTATGTTATTTTGGAAATGTAAACTATGACAATTTGATATTTTATGGAATTAGATTTTCGGGGTGTTACAACTACTCCACCACAAAACAAACCTCAAACAACAAGCAAACTCAAGCAAACACAACATTACTCCAATCCAATCTCTCAAACAACTTCAAACTCAAACAAATCTAAAAGCCTTCCCTTGGAAGCAAGGGAAGCACACCCCCATCCCAACCTAGGTAAGAAGGTAAGGACCATATCTTGTAAGTTCTAGTTGTAAGAAATGTAGCAATTTATATGCCTAGTTTAGGGGTCTAGCCATTAGAATGGCTAGATCCCCATCTTCTTCATGTAATTCATGTTCTAGATTGTAAATCCTCATGTAAATATGTTGTAAATGTCCAAACTCCAGCTCCATCATGTATATATGTGTTTCATGTTCATTTTGTGTTAATCTCTAAGCTTAAATCTCAAATCCAAGCATGATATGGTCCATTTGTTCAACATGCATACAATCTGTCCTCTTTTTGCTCTTCCATGTTTATCCATGTTCTTGCCCATGTTTTTCCATAAATAAACACTCAATAATGTTAATAACATGTTAATGTTCAAGTTCCTCAAGTGTCATATGTTGGTTTTAAGTTTAGACCATGTTTTGATGTCCATCTTCATGCTACTTGCAACCAGCTCATGTACTCCGCTCATCTCATGTTTTCATGTTTTCATGTCCTTTTTACTCCTTCATAACTTCGTTTCCGGACTTATCTCAAACAATGAAAGTTTCTCCTTACATGTTGAAGATGATGCATGCCAAGTTTCGTGGTCATATTTCATGTTTAGGTTATCTTTTGGTAGACATTTTCGTAGTTCAGACCAACTTGTGTTTTCATGCCTAAAACTCTATCAAAACGTGATTTTCAAACTAAGGTCATAAAATAAAATTTGTTTTAAACTGATTAAGGAAAATTAAAATATTTTTGAAATAATTTTATGACCTCATAAAAGGCATCTTTCTATTTCTTGAATCAAGTGTTTACTCCCATATTAACTGTTTCCAGATTCTGACATCTAAATGTCAGAGGTATTTTCAAACCTTTAAACATGTTTTATGGACTTGAAACTTGGCACCTTCATAGCCTCACCAGATTAACACAATTCACCATATTCCATCTTCCAAACTCTTTCCATTGTTCCTACCACCTTCATAGCCTCACCATTACACCACCACCACACCACCACTACTGTAACATCTCGAAATTAAGCACGACGTTTTGGGACGGTTCGAAAAAAATGAAAAAAAAAATGAGTAGAAATGAAAATAGATTAATTGGAACATGCAGATTTAGTTGAAAATGGAAGGTAAATGGAAAGTGGGCCACGTTGCTTCTACTGATAATGTTGACACCATTTTAATGAGTATTGCAGGAGGTGTAATTTGTGCTTTGTTGTGGCTCATCCTTTTAAACATTTACACTACATGGAGTATATTAGTTTCACCCTTATGAAGCCTGTAGCTAAGCCAAGAGAAAGAAAATAAATTCCCCTTTTTTCTGCCTAGTTCGAATGTGGCTATTTGAGTTCGTAATTCTCTGATTTAATTAGTGTTCCGTCTTTAGTATTTTGAGGTAAGGGAGACTACGCAGTATTGATTCTGTGTCATTTTCTTTTATACCCGTCTTATCGTAGTACTCTATTTTATTGATACGTATATCGTTTGATCGGTTCTATTCGATAAATTGCTTTGGTAATGAAATTGCTCGGTTAATATCATGGTTAATTGAAAAGCATGCTATATGTGTTATTTGTTCTCAAATATGGATTTGTTATTTGGAATAGTTGCGATGTAGCTAATTATGTGACGGTCGCAGTGGACTCGGTTATTGTGTTTATGTTGGGTCCGGCTCCATGAGGGCGGCCAAAAATTCGGTTATTATTGTTATCCCACTGGGCCTGATCATAATTAGTGCATCGGACTGTGAAATATGATATCTGAGTCTTATTGGCATGTCCATATTTATAATTTCATGGACATAGTTATTTGATGTTTATGTTCCATTGGCTTCTGTGATATTGTGTATCCCCTTTTTTACTGAGACCCCAGCTCACCCCCCTTCAGTTTGACCTTTTGCAGTTGACCGTTGACTGGCGTTTGGGACAACAAGGAATTGATTTGGAGCATTTTAAAATTAGTAGTTAAACTTTGTATGTTATTTTAGAGATGTAAAATATGACAATTTGATATTTTATGGAATTAGATTTTCGGGGTGTTACAACTACTCCACCACAAAACAAACCTCAAACAACAAGCAAACACATGCAAACACAACACTACTCCAATCCAATCTCTCAAACAACTTCAAACTCAAACAAATCTAAAAGCCTTCCCTTGGAAGCAAGGGAAGCACACCCCCATCCCAACCTAGGTAAGAAGGTAAGGACCACATCTTGTAAGTTCTAGTTGTAAGAAATGTAGAAATTTGTATGCCTAGTTTAGGGGTCTAGCCATTAGAATGGCTAGATCCCCATCTTCTTCATGTAATTCATGTTCTAGATTGTAAATCCTCATGTAAATATATTGTAAATTTATATGTGTACTCTAACATGTTGGGAGTCAATTCCAAGTTTTTTTTTTTTTGGATTTGAATAGGTTTTGTACAGGTACATTACTCCTTGAACAATAGGTGATCTAGAACTTCAACACTTACCTTGGCTTGGACATTTATTTATATGAGATTTGTCTCCCATTTTTATTATATAATTTGTATATTTTGTACGTAATCCCCCTTCTCCCTCTTACATGTTTTCCTTTTCTAAATGTGTTCAAAACCTTTTTCGAAAACCGATCGGGAAATCCACCCAAACCAATTCCCGGTTGTGACTTAAATGGACCGACCTAGACTAGGAAGACACCTTTTTGTACATAAACACACAAATTTTCTTAAGTTAGGGAATAAAGAAATTTTCAAAAAGGCACATTAAAATCAAGCGTAGGCGGAAGCATGCTAGAGACCGAAAGGGCGAGCGGAGTGCCTAACACCTTCTCCTCTCGTAACATAGCCCCCGAACCCACTTTTTTTCGAACAAAAGGTTTTATCTCTATTTTCCTTTAATAAAATGAGGTGCCGACTCTTTTTTTTCAAAACCAAAGTAGGGTAACCATTATGAGAATTCGAGCGCGGATTAAGGTTCGAGCGCGGGCTTTCACAGTGGGCAAATGGCACATTAGTGCACTTAAGTTTCACATGAATTGCAATGTTACTACCAACGTATCATTTTTTGGCAATTTCAATCATAATGTTCACACTTTGTGGCAAAGCAGAGTATTTTTGGATGGACTCTAATGAAAATGGATGGAAATTAACGAACTGAACGAAAAACTTGACGTAATTCTATAAAAATTGTACTAATAACCCCTAAAATTTGGAAAATATTTTATTTATCACTCTTTTGTCACTGAAATTTACAAAACAGACAACAACACTATTAACATGATTAACCTCTTATTTTATCACCCTCACCAGCCACTAATCTCCCACCACCCAAAATCACCACGACCACCAAGCCGTAATTTCGCCACTGTAAGTACCCCAATCTGAAACCGACCTATCTTAGAGGTAGCCTTAGCACCGTTTCAGGGATAAGCTAATAGGCCAGGACCTCCCTCGGATAATCTATAAATTCCAGGACTACTCTGGTATAAAATTGGAAAAATCCAGAAGCTCGCCAGGCTGAGCTGTACGGATGCTTTGGGTACTAGAGGGGCCTAGCCGTACGGCTGGTTTGGGCACCCTCAGTCCCTATAAATAGAACCCCTTGCTGATCATTTCAGGGGGGGGGAGAAACATTAGAACTAAGGTTACTCTGTCGAATTCACCTCAGAATAGTGTGAGTAAGAGTGAACAAAGAGTGAAAGAGAGAAAGGAAGATTGGCCTAAACCAAGATAGGTAAAGCCACCTTCTCCCCCTCCCTTCTCTTCATCTAAGAACTCTATTTATCTTTGATCTTGTCATTTATTGTTGCTCTTTACATTCTTGCAAGTCTTGTCCATTCAAGCAATATACATATATCTATTACTATTTAAATTTCCTAGTCCAAGCCATGAGATGATCAAAGGTGCCCTCCATACTTTGTGTGGAAGAGTTTCAAACCTAGTTTGATCATGGCTTGTTGATTGTTCATTTACATTCTTGTCATGGATGATGCTCTTGTTGTTCATTTTGCTCATTTTAAGCTATGATGATCATGTTGAGGATAAAGTCTCAATCTTCATCCTCATCACCTTGATCTAGCCCAAAATTCCCAAGTTTGGGTAATAAAGATCCAATATTTATGGTTTGTTCTTGTCCCTAAAGGATTAATCTTGCCTAGAAGAGCCATTTTGATAGTAAAGTTTCAATCTTTACTCATCAAATGGTCACTATGGCTCAAAAGGGCATATTGGCCACCTTTTTCATGTTTCTCCCATGATTGCCTTTGATCATGCCCAAACTCTTGTTTTTGGAGGTTCTTTGATGATCAAATGGCATAGGAATGAGTTGTTAATGTTGTTTTGTGTTGGAATAACAAACTGGAATCAGAACAGTTTGGTCCAGTTCAAGCAGAATGCTCTGTTTCTGCCTGGAACTTGACTGTTGCTTGAACAAACTGTAAAATCCCAGGAGTGGTCTCCCCATCCGTATGGCTACTTTGGCCGTATGGGGAGATTGACTATTTTGCCCTTCTGTCTTATGTTTTCTTGTCAAACAAACCCCTTTTCAGTTGAAAAGATAAATAAAAAGTTAAAACAAAGATTTTCCGTTAAAACACACACACACACACATGCACTTTTATTAACTAACAAGGGAGACTCGGCTTTGTCCGAGGAAACTTGGGAGGACGTAAAAACTCTTCCAAGTTGTAACCTGATCTCCGAACCTTTGAACTCAAACCTTTATCATTTTGTTGGGTTTAAAATTAACAAAATGTGGCGACTCCGTTAAATTGGTCCGGTTCCCGCGTTTGGTATTTCGCCCTTGAAACGTGCTCGTGTTTTTTTTGGGGCGGGATCCTTACAGTGGCGACTCTTCTGGGGATTAGAGTGCTTTCAGACTTCTTTCTATAAGGTTCGGGGGCATTCTTGTGTGGGTCAAACTCCCGTTCCCGTTAGTTGACTTCTTGCATATTTGTGTGTGTTTGATGTTTCTGTTTGAACTGTTTTGAGTACATACGTTCTGGAAATACAATAAACTGGGGCTTGATGATCAGAAGTTGGAGAAACTGAGAAAAATCTTCACCCTCTTGCTTTAGCCGTACGGCTACTTTGGGTAGGGGCCAGAATGTTGCCAATTAACAGTTTGGTGCAGGGCTGCAACATTCTGGGTGCCCCTCTGCTTCTACTTGTCCAGTTTCCAAATTTACAGTCTTACTTGTGCACATTACCTTCATTCTTTTGGCCAAAACTTGATTTTAAAAGGTGATAAAACTTGGTTATGCATGATCTTTTGTCAATAAAATGGTTTCCAAAACCTCATCGTGCATAATCCTTTTTGTAAGGGTTTTTCTTGAGTCTTCTTGTTGTGCACAAATTGCTTTGTACAAAAGGGTTTCAATGTAAAATACTCCCTCCGTCCCGCCGGAAACTTCAAAAAAAATTATGGCACAAGAATTAAGGAAAAAGTGAAAAGGTGATGTGTTGTGTTGATAGTTGAGTGAAAGTGTGGTAGAAAATAGTTAGTGGGTTAGTGATGTGAGTATGAAAGTGGGACCCACTAATTAAAAGTATTAAAAACTTTCCATTTATGGATTTGCAATTCTATGGGACGCCCAAAATGGTAAGTTTGCAATTTGGAAAGTATTTCTTTTTGCAAAAGTTTGATTCAAAATTCTTTGTTGTGCACAACTTGGTACATGTACAAGTTTTGGTCTTTGTTTGCTTATATTCCTTGATTTGTTGTGTATAAATTGCTCAATCCATGCTTGTTCATACTTGTTCATATTGCTTATGCCATGCTCATGCTATCGAAAAACGAATTGAAAATCTCTCTTTTTACTAAAAAAGGAGCATAGAATGACTTCACACCACGCGCACTTGACCGTGCACGTTCCAAATACCCTTTAAACCCGGGGTGGATGCCACGATGCAGCTCGTTGGGCGCTCTTGTTCCCTTCGATGCGCGCACGGGTCCATCCCACCTTCCCTTCCGAACCGAGTCAACCACACTTGTCCGTGACACACAAATACCGTGACTATGGTTGGTTTTTGGTCTAGTTCACGTTACCACATCCTTGATACGTGCTCAAAGCTAATTGTGGCCAAATTAATGCCCGAGTTGTGACTCCTTGATGTAATGCAAGCGTGGCCTAACCAGCCTTCAACTCGTGTGTTAGTGACGACCGCAATTAGCAAGGGCCATGTACTAAGGATAGGGTGACACCGTGTCGTTAAGCCCTAATGAACGAGTTATTTTAATCATCCTTAAGCCCATGGTCAAGGATCGAGACGCCTCATTCAAAATGAGGTCATGTCAGAATGTCGGTGCAGCCTTCGGTGTAGCCTTCGGAGAAAAGTCTCGATCCCGACTGGGGCTTAACCATGATTAGGATGACCCGCGTATTGGGAACCTTACGATGCACTAGACCCTAGGTTCATTTCTTTTGATCGGTGGAAGCCGCGTGCCCTATAGGACCCTCGCTTGGGAGTGCAATACAGGTGAAAAATGAGGGGTCTATAGACGTAGTGATGGCCTCCACTGATCCAGGGTTATAGAATAGTTGCGAAAAAGAAGAGCGATCTTTTCCAACCAATTAGGAATAAGACATGCCTTGAGAAAAATGAAATAATGAAAGTTGAGCCCCTGAATTGTGCACTAATGTTTGTTTATGTGACAAAGCTGACTAAGATAATCCAAAGAATAAATGATTTTTTTTTTAAAAAAAAAGGAAAAGGAATTGCTAAATTCAACAAAACGCTTGGCTTGGGTTTCTTCCCCTAAAGAAGAGTCAAACTTGTTATCCCCTTCAAGTCAGTGTCTCTTGTGTGTAGAGTTTTTGTTTTACTTCAAAGCATGACTTCCCGAAAAATCCTTCCACGGTGCCCTTACGGTTTGTTGGTCATTTGTAAGATAGGAAACAATGGAAAACAAGTCCCAAGTAGTCGAGGCAGATGTCCGTTTGGATGTGCAAGCATGGCTAGAGGGTAGGGTTAAGCTCCTGGAACGAACGGTGGATACAATGAGAGACCAAATGCGAAAGATGGAGGTCGACCGCAATGAAGCGATCAAAGTGGTCCAACAACTTCGGAAGGAGATCAAGGAGGTACTTCACAAGAAAGTCGAGGAACTATGGGAAGAGGGGGGGAAGAGACTCAAAAAGGACCTTGAGGAAAAATATGATCGCCGGTACGATCTCCTACATAGCCGAGCAGACATGACCGATGAATTGGAAAGGCACAACTCAAGGAACACCGAGAGTGCCTCCACGAAATTGTGAAGTCCATTGAGGAGCTCAAAAGGTCTTCCGAGAAGTCTTCCTCCCCACCAAAGACTGCCCCCAACCAGCTGGCTCAGGTCGAACAAGAGCCCCGCGATCAGCTCCGACCTGTCGCGGTATCCCATGGAAAGCCCGCGGCGGCTGTGGGAGAATTTCACCTCCAGGGCAAAGGGGCTCACTACCGCCGGTTCCATGAGTTGGGAATGCCTAGAGAGCAAGTGTTAGACCACCTACTCGAGGCCGGTAAGGTTGAGTTTCTTGGCCGACATGTGATATGGACGGAGCCGGTCGGAGCCCGTCACGACCAAAACAACATTGCAAATACCACCAAGCACCAGGTCATTCCACAAATGAATGTCTCACCCTGAGAAATCACATCCAAGCACTCATTGATGAGGGTGTCATTACCAAACGAAGGGACAAGTGGGTCTGAGCCAGGGACGCAAGGACAAGGAATGAGGAAGAGAAGAAGTCGTTAGGAGTGGCCTAGTATTTGTGTTCTAGAGAGTCTCCTAAATCCGTAGTGGATATAGTCTTTTGTCTTTCTTTTTCTTTTAGCTTTCCCAAAAGGCCCTGCGAGCCAAGGTATGTAAAAAGCCACAATGTGGCGATGGTTGAGTCAATAGTCAAGTCCAGAGTTGTAAAAATTGAGTCTTCCATGAAATGAATTGTCTTTTACTTCTATTCTCCCTAGACTTGAGGCATTATTTGAAAAATTACACTAACTCTCGGAATCACTCCCATTAATGTTTCCAAATGATTGTTATATCCCCAATATGATGAGTTGATTCCCCCAACATAGAAGTCAACAACGACTCATAAAGGGATGAATGGATCTAAACGTAAAAGGTGCTAAATTCCAATGATTAATCTTAAGATGAATGAATGTTGTGACCGTTGGCATGAAGGAGACCATCAATGGAAAATCTTCCCCCATACACTACCGATACACAACCCAAGACACCTTTCTGAGGCAAACTCCCGATGCACATTAAAAGCATCCCGAGACAGTGAAAAGACGAGGACGTTGTTGCTCAGCCACCAAAGTTCAGCCATAAGTGCACATTCAGGCTTCCCGAATTGTCAAAATCAAAGATAGGATAGGTGAAAAACGGTGAAAAAAAAAAGCCAATGCCCACGATGACAAGTTGGGCTGATGGGCGCCCGTTCCCCTAAAAAAAAAAAAAAGAAATGGCAAAAAGAAATGCTTGTATTAAATAGCCCGTCCATATCAAAAGGGTACACCAAAAAAGGCCCATCTCAAAGAGTTCACCCGAGGCAAAGTCAGCAATGACGTCCTCCGAGACAGCAAAAGATACCAAACCCGGCCAAAGTGGCCCAAGAGCCGAACTACGATGACCTGAGCTCCTCACACTGAGGGGAACGTAGGCAACCTTCGGGTCCGGTCATAACACGAAATGAATCCATACAACCTTGGTCCTCCCAAAATGACCCGGTTCTCCTTCCCCGGTCCCATCAATGACCAATTCTCCAGATAATGACTAATCCCCTCCATAAACAACTTCTCCTCCCGATCTTGCCATTGATCGAATCTTAATCCCAATGGGTCGTAACAGTTATGCACGTTAAGGCTAATTACTTGAATTTTGACCTAAATACTAATCAAGATCTGTTCAAGCAAACATCTTGATTACATTAATTGAAGCTGATTTCGAATGCCTCGGCAAGTCTTCTCTTCCACATCTTAGGAAAGAGCCAAACACGTGAATTTCTGTCCATAGGCTTCCTCTCTCAGAAAAGGGACTCACTCCCGTAAAAGCCTATGTGTGTTTACTCGCGTGAGCAAGTGTAATCTGCTCTTGTCCGTGTCAAAGTCAACTTTTGCTTTCGTCCGTGTCAAAAGTCAACTAGGCCACTCCTAAAGAGGGAAGATAAAGGAAATATGGAAAGGAGAAAAGTGATATGATTGGACAATTAAGGGAAAGAAACCCGAGGAATGATTCCCGGAAAGGTGAAACACTGGGGCTGGCAAACCGTGGTCGAAAAACCCGAGGATTAGTCTCGACAAGACATCACAATGGGGCTGGCTAGCCGTAATCGTGCAATGGAAAGACCGACGAAAAGTCATGCTTTGAGTAAAACAGCTAAGCCAAATAAACCCTCATCTGTCAAAATTCCCCAGAAGCACCCAGAAAAATTTGGTCGAAAAAGTCAACCATGCTTGAACAACCCGTACGGCTGGTTTTGTCCCTGTGAAAAAATTCACATCAGCAGCCTATATCAACTGATCTCCCATAAGCTAAACTCATTTTTGCTTGTTCAAAGTCTGTCAAACCCCTCGTGATTGAGTCCAAACACATCTTGGGAATCCCGACGGTCCAATAATGACCACAAAGCCCTCTCGAGGCCCAAGCCAGGCATAAATGATGAATTTACAATGATTTAAACAACCAAAGATAAAAAAAAATTCATACACTGTTTTCAAATAAAACAAGCCAAAAGAAAAATTGTTCAGGTTGGTGCACCTTAGTCTGAATCTGGGTAAGGATCCTCCGGAGGCGAATGAACTCTCTCCAAAGGACGACGCGGGTACATGCTAGGGTCAAATAAGAAAATGGACTCTGCCATGCTGGAACCTTCACCCGAAGAGGATTGGCCTGGAAAGAAGGAGGAATCTGGGAGTGAAAACCCGAATGTCTTGCCGGCAGGGGATCCACGCGCTCTAAGGCCAAATGGGCAAATGGGTCCGGAGCGATCTCGTGGGAGCCAGGATCACGGAGCGAATCACGAAAGGCCTCCAAATCATCCCCGCCTAAGGTATGGCGACGAACAAAGGACGGCGGTAGCTCCACGCTCGACGACCGACAGAAAGGCCTCTCCCCACCACTCACCGAGTTTCTGCCCGGTACAAACCTGGATTCTGTCCGAGGCCCCTTAGAAGAGCGCCCAACGAACCTCTTTACCCACCTTTTGGCCCGTTTTAGGAGAGAAGGCATCCCCAGCAAAGTTCGCGCAGCAACCTGCACATGGATAAGGAAACTGCTCAGCAAGGGAGGAGACAGAAATATGGGATGAGTGCACAAATGGAAAAGAATGCATACCGCGTCAACGGGAATTTCTCCAACCGGGGCTTCCCCTCCTGCGACAGACACGGCCACCATGTGAACCCGACCGTCAGCATAAATGAAAGAATAGTCCTGCCACACTGGAGGAGCTACCCCAGAGGCCACCACCTGTGGCGATCTCAGCCTCGTGGCCACAAACCGCCCGTGTGGCTCATCAGTGATCAATTCAGCGGCATCCGCTCCCATGAGAAAAGGGTCATCCCCACAGTCAGCAACAAACATGGTCTCGGGCGGATCAACGGGCACCCTCTGCATGAGGCCTAGTCCATGCTGCCACAAAACCCTCTCACCTAAATAAAAGGCCTCGCCTCTAAACCCCACCAACAATCTCCTCTGTCTGGTCACCCTCAGGGCTTCGCTCGGATCAAAGACCACCTCCCCCCCTCATACCGAGACAAGGAAAAGGTTGAGCTCCGCTGGCATGGCACCCCTCAAAACCGCTTTCACAGCAGAATAGCTGACAGAAACTTCCCTTAGACCCTCTCTTCTCCCGAGCTTCCCTAGCCCAGCAAGTCATGGCCGGAAAGATGAGGTCCCGGTCAGAGCCAGCCTCCATGGATAGTTGCCAAAGATCTCGTAGTACCAAGCCTACAAAAGAAACGGCAAGGGAAGCCGTCAGCACACTGAAATGAAGAATAGGCCGAATGCAAAAAGTAAAGCAAAGGCCGAAGTGGAAGTACCTCTAGGGCAAACTGAAAGCAAGCCAAAGACTGCTCACTTTCCGGCTATACTTGTCGAGCTCCATGAATAGCTCGGCCAGACTAGCCTCACCCCAAGCAATGTCTCTGATGGCCTCAGGTGTAGTCAAAGACCCAAGAAGAGGGAACATACAGGTAGTGTCAGCATTGGCAAAAATGGTGCTACTGAGGAGGAGCCACACATAGGAGCGCCCAAGCTGCTCAGCGGTAATCCGGCCCGCCGCATACTCTAGAAAGTTGGCCCGAATGACCCTCTCGACTATTTGCACTAGGATGCCCAAACCCTTGGTAGGACCTGAAAATCCAATGAGCGCCCTGATCTCAGCCTCGGGGATCCTATCCCTCCGAACAACCGGATGCCCGCCAAAGGAAAGCCCGGTAATCATCGCAAAGTCAGTAGGGGTCACAGTCACCTCTCCCCAGCTCAGATGGAACGTGTGGGTTGTGTCCCACCAATATTCACCCAGGGCATTAAGAAGCCCCATACTCCTATTGGTGTTCACCAGCTGCCCACAGCCTCTATAAAAGGCACCAGTCCCGTGCGTGCCACCCACTCCCTCGGACCGGGAGCATTATCAACAGACTCAGGCATGGCTTCCCACAGAGAGAAGCAAGCATCCGGCGACCCTCGAGACTTGGGATCACCACCCTACAGGTAAACACAGCAAAGGTATGAATAACACAGTTTACAGATACCAATGCTCATAATGATTGCACAAAAAAAAAATAACAAATGAGAGAAAAGTTTCCGTCCCCTTTAAAATTGCATAAGTCATTTTAAGGGCCATTTTTAGAGAAAAGTTTCCGTCCCCTTTAAAATTGCATAAGTCATTTTAAGGGTCAATTTTTGGAGAAAAGTTTCTGTCCCCTTTAAAATTGCATAAGTCATTTTAAGGGTCAATTTTTGGAGAAAAGTTTCCGTCCATTTGAAATTGCATAAGTCATTTTAAGGTCATTTTTGGAGAAAAGTTCCCGTCCCCTTTAAAATTGCATAAGTCATTTTAAGGGCCATTTTTAGAGAAAAGTTTATGTCCCCTTTAAAATTGCATAAGTCATTTTAAGGGCCATTTTTGGAGAAAAGTTTCCCGTCCCCTTTAAAATTGCATAAGTCATTTTAAGGGTCATTTTTGGAGAAAAGTTCACGTCCCCTTTAAAAAATGCATAAGTCATTTTCAAGGGTCATATTCTTTCCATCCCGAAAAGGCATAGTCACTTTCGGAGAAATTGTCATTTTGGCTCAACAACAATATGCCCATCCCATAATTTCCCCACAAGCATACAACAACTTATCCTAGGAAATGCTAGCATGCACTTAACTGCGCCAAAATGACTAGTCGAACCTAAGATACAAGTAGTTTATGCATGGACCACGGGCAACATACTTTGATTTTGGGAAGTTTAGCTAGGCATGTCCAAATGAGGCAATGAGCACATACTCACGTCCCTAATGGTCCCAATGACACAAAAATGAGGTCAATTTCATGAAATCGCGTCAAGAAATGCGAAGATCTCAAATGGCATGGACAAGAACCCTAGCCTAGGAAGACGTGCAAGGCTCAAATGTGAGTAGGAAGAATGCTTACCCCGTCGCCATGGCACAAGTGAATTGTGGGAGACTTGTAGAAACCCGCTCCCTCATCCCGAAGATTGATAGCGTAGCCTCGAAAGTTTCGAGCCATGTCTAGCCTCTTCTCCGCCCCTCTAGGATAACCCGCGCGTGCCCGTCCCGCCATGATCAATCCTTGAGGAATCCGAGTAAGAAAATTTGGAAATTGATGGAGTTTTCCCTCTCAAAATCGCCTCTTTTCTCTCTGTTTTCTCGTTTAGATTGAGGCAACCATCCGTATGGCTGCCTTTTGAAAAAAGAAGGAGACGCCCTCTTAAGCCGTACGGATGGTTTGGGCGAAGAAAAATCTCAGCCTAAAATTACCCTTGTGCCCCTCGCACCTTGAACAAGATTTTTTCCCCAAGATTCGGAAATGCCCCCTTTGGCTCATGCAACTTGAATTGAACCTAGAAAATTTAGGTTCCCGAAGTCATCACAGGCAGTCCTAGCGATGTAAGCCCAGCTTTATGAAATTAAAAGTGGCCGTCCTCGACGTAAGCCCAGTTAAAATTTGGAATTTGAAATGGTCTTTTGCTTAATGCTTATTATGGCCGTCCTCGACGTAAGCCCAGTTAAAATTTGGAAATTGAAATGGTCTTCTGCTTGATGCTTATTGTGGCCGTCCCCCACGTAAGCCCATTAGCTATGACTTAGAATAGTCGTTATAGGCTAGAGCCTTTGTCCTGGCAGTCCTTAGAGGGACGTAAGACCAGTTTTCCCGTCAATCTCCCCAAAGATGGAGTTGACCCCAGTCAAGCTATGACTTAGAATAGTCGTTATAGGCTAGAGCCTTTGTCCCGGCAGTCCTTAGAGGGACGTAAGACCAGTTTTCCCGTCAATCTCCCCAAAGATGGAGTTGACCCGGTCAAGCTATGACTTAGAATAGTCGTTATAGGCTAGAGCCTTTGTCCCGGCAGTCCTTAGAGGGACGTAAGACCAGTTTTCCCGTCAATCTCCCTAAAGATGAAGTTGACCCCGGTCAAGCTATGACTTAGAATAGTCGTTATAGGCTAGAGCCTTTGTCCCGGCAGTCCTTAGAGGGACGTAAGACCAGTTTTCCCGTCAATCTCCCCAAAGATGGAGTACCCCGGTCAAGCTATGACTTAGAATAGCGTTATAGGCTAGAGCCTTTGTCCCGGCAGTCCTTAGAGGGACGTAAGATCAGTTTTCCCGTCAATCTCCCCAAAGACGGAGTTGACCCCGGTCAAGCTTAGACTTAGAATAGTCGTTATAGGCTAGAGCCTTTGTCCCGGCAGTCCTTAGATGGACGTATGACTAGTTTTCCCGTCAATCTCCCCAAAGACGGAGTTGACCCCGATCAAGCTTAGACTTAGAATAGTCGTTATAGGCTAGAGCCTTTGTCCCGGCAGTCCTTAGAGGGACGTAAGACCAGTTTTCCCGTCAATCTCCCCGAAGATGGAGTTGACCCCGGTCAAGCTTGGACTTAGAATAGTCACCATAGGCCGTCCCCGACGTAAGCCCAGTAAAAATCTGTCCCGTGTAAGTCAACCCTCTCCTATAGAGTCAAGTTGACCATATCCCCAGCAAGTCAACCCTCTCCCATAGAGCCAAGTTGACCATGTCTCGCCTCTGACCCCTAGAGTCATGCCTCCTTGCGGATCTAAGTAACCCCGCGTACCTCCGAACTATGTTAGGCTTGATTCCCCGCGAACGGGATACGTAGGAATCCTATACCACTAGGTCCAGCCATGCAACCAAAATCGGTTAAAGCCGTCGTCCCGTCAGATTGGGATGCTTATTTCTATCGACAACCCCGCTCCTTCGAAGCGACGTTGCCGAGGGGCTCTGTAAGTACCCCAATCTGAAACCGACCTATCTTAGAGGTAGCCTTAGCACCGTTTCAGGGATAAGCTAATAGGCCAGGACCTCCCTAGGATAAGCTATAAATTCCAGGACTACTCTGGTATAAAATTGGAAAAATCCAGAAGCTCGCCAGGCTGAGCCGTAGGGATGCTTTGGGTACTAGAGGGGCCTAGCCGTACGGCTGGTTTGGGCACCCTCAGTCCCTATAAATAGAACCCCTTGCTGATCATTTCAGGGGGGAGAAACATTAGAACTAAGGTTACTCTGTCGAATTCACCTCAGAATAGTGTGAGTAAGAGTGAACAAAGAGTGAAAGAGAGAAATGAAGATTGGCCTAAACCAAGATAGGTAAAGCCACCTTCTCCCCCTCCCTTCTCTTCATCTAAGAACTCTATTTATCTTTGATCTTGTCATTTATTATTGATCTTTACATTCTTGCAAGTCTTGTCCATTCAAGCAATATACATATATCTATTACTATTTAAATATCCTAGTCCAAGCCATGAGATGATCAAAGGTGCCCTCCATACTTTGTGTGGAAGAGGTTCAAACCTAGTTTGATCATGGCTTGTTGATTGTTCATTTACATTCTTGTCATGGATGATGCTCTTGTTGTTCATTTTGCTCATTTTAAGCTATGATGATCATGTTGAGGATAAAGTCTCAATCTTCATCCTCATCACCTTGATCTAGCCCAAAATTCCCAAGTTTGGGTAATAAAGATCCAATCTTTATGGTTTGTTCTTGTCCCTAAAGGATTAATCTTGCCTAGAAGAGCCATTTTGATGGTAAAGTTTCAATCTTTACTCATCAAATGGTCACTATGGCTCAAAAGGGCATATTGGCCGCCTTTTTCATGTTTCTCCCATGATTGCCTTTGATCATGCCCAAACTCTTGTTTTGAGAGGTTCTTTGATGATCAAATGGCATAGGAATGAGTTGTTAATGTTGTTTTGTGTTGGAATAACAAACTGGAATCAGAACAGTTTGGTCCAGTTCAAGCAGAATGCTCTGTTTCTGCCTGGAACTGGATTGTTGCTTGAACAAACTGTAAAATCCCAGGAGTGGTCTCCCCATCCGTACGGCTACTTTGGCCGTATGGGGAGATTGACCATTTTGCCCTTCTGTCTTATGTTTTCTTGTCAAACAAACTCCTTTTCAGTTGAAAAGATAAATAAAAAGTTAAAACAAAGATTTTCCGTTAAAACACACACACACACATGCACTTTTGTTAACTAACAAGGGAGACTCGGCTTTGTCCGAGGAAACTTGGGAGGACGTAAAAACTCTTCCCAAGTTGTAACCTGATCTCCGAACCTTTGAACTCAAACATTTGTCATTTTGTTGGGTTTAAAATTAACAAAATGTGGCGACTCCGTTAAATTGGTCCGGTTTCCGCGTTTGGTATTTCGCCCTTGAAACGTGCTCGTGTGTTTTTTGGGGCGGGATCCTTACAGCCACCAGAAACAAAATTCACCCTGTTCACCTCAATCCAAACACTCAAAACAATGAATTAATCTTAAAACGATACCAAATATCGATTAAATCCAAATTCAAAATCAAAGATCTGAGTTTTCTTAATCTTAAGCGTTTTTATGATTTTTTTTCTTCCTTTGGAATTGGCTCAAGAAGAACAAAATTAGAGAGGCATATCGATTGATACACCGGTTCAAAGTCAGAGCTGTGCACTGAAGATCGTCATCGAAAAAATTCAACATCTTCCAACGGAGGAGACAAGTTAAGATTAGGGAATCTGAAAGAGGACAAAGCGATATCTCTGATATCACAATCGTCAACCACATATGAAGACAAATCACAATCAATGTCACACTCATACTGCTAGATGTCGACCTCTAAACAATAATCGGGTTTCAGCATGCTGTTAGACCGGTAAACCCGATTATTGAAGAACATATCGTTAAGGTTTGGTTGGTAAGAGGAAAAAATAAGAAAAGTCGTCTTTGGTACCAAGCCAAACCCTAGTCTTCTTCCATGGATCTCTAATCCCTGCAACGAACAATAATCGGGTGTTCAGCAAGCTGGTGGGTTTTTTTATTGTTTGTTTTTCTTTCTTTTTTTGTCCTTTTTTTGTTTCTTTCTTATTTTCTTTTCTGATTCTTTCTTTCTTCTTTGAGATATTTTTTTTGCCGAACGACCAAAATATACAACGTACTTTGTCATTTGTTTCAAATAATGCATTGTACTCCCTCCGTCCCAAAACAGCTTGCACTCTTTTGAGAGTGCACGGGAATTAAGGAGCGAGTATATATATTCAAATATATTGTTAATTGAGGTGTATTAAAAATAATTAAGAGAAGATATTTTCCAAAATTAACTTTTAATTATCATATCAAAACATAACTAATCTGTCTACCCAACACTACCTACCACCGTACACCACCGCCGACCACCGCCGGTCGTCGTCCGCCGTACCACCGGCAACCACTTCGAACCACCACAAAATAATCAACGAAAAATATTGAAAATAAATGAAGATCTCCAGAAAAGAAATTAGATGATGATCTGAACAAACATATCCAAACCCACTCCAATTCTTCACAGATTTATAGATCTATGGATGCCCACACTAACAAGAACAAACACACAACACAAGCACATTTACCAGATCTGACTTTACAACAAACACATACTCACACACACAAAAACAGAACTAGATCTAGATATGATATTCACACCCAAACACATACAAAAATGTAGAAGATGAATAACTTGTAGATCTAAACCCAAACACGCACAAAAGAGAACGAGGAGAGAGAGAGAGATAAACTATGCTAAGAGAAGGGGGAGAGATAGAAGAAAGGAAAAGAGAGAGAGAGAGAGAGAGAGAGAGAAACTATGCATCGACAACGGTGATGGCGAGAGGGAGATGCCGACGGTGATGGCGACATGGCTTACGAGATGACATTTGTAACGGCGGAGGCAGCTCGGCAGTGGTTGCGGTGGTGGAGGAGAGCAGTGACGGACGGCAATGGTGGTTGAGGAAAGAGTTAGAAGAGAGGAGAAAAAATGGATCTGAAATTTGGTAGTGTTTGGTGCGTCTGGTATCTAGTGGGGGTGATGAGAGAGAGTCTTAATTGATTGGGGTTATATGAATTGACTTAAATGAGTTGGGGTGATTAGGTAAGTTAATGAGGTGTTTATTGTTAAGTTTGTGGGGTAGGTTGAATAAAATAGTAATAAAAATAAGATATTTTGGTAATGGGACACCCAAAAGGGAAATAAGTACAAGGTGTTTTGGGACTGAGGGAGTACTATTTAGTGACCACTTAATGCAATGTACTCCCTCCGTCCCGGAGTAACAGTCTACCCATCATTTGCACGCTTATTAATAAATATTGGAAGTGATGTAAATGTTGTGAGTGTAAAAGTAAAGTAGGAGAGAGAATGGGTGGGAGAGAATAGTGAATTGATTGGTGTTGTGAGTATAAAAGTAAAATAGGAGAGAGAATGAGTGGGGTGAATAATAAAGATTCTTTGCCATTTTAGGAATAGGACTCTTACTCTGGGACGAACCAAAATGGAAAGTAGAACTCTTACTCTGGGACGGATGGAGTACTATTTTGTATTTTTTTTTTTTTTTATATAATGCAATATGCGTTAAATCAATCTAATGACGTCAAAAACTTAACAAAAATATCGACATTTGTTAAAAAAATAACTCATGTCAAATGCTCGTCAAAGATCTAACCTAACTGAAACCCAAATTGAAATCACCTTAGCCAAAAACGAATCGAGCCTCAGGCAAAATTCAACCCAAAATATATCTCTTACTGATAATTGTAATCCCGATTTTACCCGGATCGCCTCTTTTTATTCAGCAACAATCAACACGAGGAACACCGTCATTCGCCGGCGATACTCCGGCTAGATTTTGCACGCATTCACACTTGCCACCTGAACCTGCAATCCCGATTTTACCCAGATTTATGTAACAACAGGCCATGAATCTGTAAAATCGATTGTCGAGATGTATAAGGTTTTATTCGATTTGCTTAAACCCCTCTCATGTTCTTCTAGGGTTCCAGCCATTCTCCTCCTCCTCCTCCATTGTCAGACACATGCGCCATGGATAGAGTGAAGGTTAATGAGCTGAGGAACAAAGCAAAGCAAGATTCGCTTACCCAGTTATAGGATTTTAAGGCTGAGCTAGCCCTTCTCCGTTGCCAAGGTCACCAGGGAGAGATAACTTCCAGATCTTGAATTCCTATGATTGTGATAGACAAAATTATAATACCTCGCAAGTTCACGAGCTATCGTCATAGCAATATGCAAACACAAGGGTCGATCCACGGGGACTTGGATTAATTCCAAATTATTTAATTATTTTAAAAGCAATAAATAAAACAAAACATAAATAAAAGATATGTGATCAACATGAGCACGCATATAAATGACAGGAATTGCAGAATTAAAAGATTTCCTCGTCTTTAATTCAAATATCATTGGTACATCTTTTCACTTTTCACCCTATTCACTTGATCACGAGATTTATTTCAATCTCTGTTTCTTCTTTCAGTTTAGTTACTAGCAGTGGTACACTCACTAGAAACCCTAATCAATAATTAAATCTAACTGGCACAGTCTAGATCCAAAAATTAATTGCTTTAATGATTTAAAGAAACTAAGATCAAGAACGCTTTCTACAATTATTTCATATAGATAATCGTCTAATTTTACCCACTTCACAATTTACCATGGCACATGCATAAACTATGAAGATGCTACTGTTGAATTTCTACACTGGCACAGTAAATAGAAAATTCTAGCAGAGATCCAATAACACATATAAATAGATTGATCAAGTCTACAAACCCTAGCAACGGATCTAAAATAATCACAAGTAAAATTATGAATAGAGATAAAGAGATGAAAAGAAAAATACCTCAATTAAATAAAAAGATAAAAGTTACCTCAAACGTTGCAACTCTTACAAATATTTACTAGCTACATTGTTTGATGAAAAATACAAGAAAACTAATCTACTATTTATATGGGAAAAACTAACCTAAATCTAAAAGGAAAAAGAATTGTAAAAGAAAAAGGAAACTAAAAAGAAATCCTAAACTAAAAAGAATAGTCAAAAGGTATCATAATGAATAAGGAAATTAAATTCCTTCTCCAACTTAGGGTAATTTTTTGGCTGAATTCCGAAATTCCTCTAAGGTCCCTCATATTTTGATAATTTCCAGTTTGGTCCTCAGTATTTCAGAAATTCCAAAACGGTCCCTGTGTATCAGAAATTGCAGTTTAGTCCCTAGATTTTAGTAGATTTTGCACAGCAGTCCCTGGCCTTTGCATCATTACTCAATTAAGCACTTATTCTCCGTCTTTCTTGTAGATTGAGCACATAATCACCCTAGACAACAAAAACACAAAAATACAAAAATCAAATAACAAAAGCTTGAGAACAAAGCAATAATTAAGGTTAAAAGTATCTAATTAAATGAGTAAAAACTCACTCATCAGATTGTTTACTTTCAATTGCTATTTGTGGGCTAGTTGCACAAGCTATATGAGAATACTTTGGTGAGCAAGCCAGTTTACATTGAAATTTAAAGTTCAGCAGGTTGAGTGAAAAAAAAATTGATTTGCTAGGAATCGATAAAAATTTCGCCTAGGGGTTCGAAATTACAAGATCTTGATTTGATTTTGGGTTGAATTTAGGTTTATTTTTTGTTTGATTTCGAGTTTGATTTTTGGTTTCATTTTAGGTTGAATTTTGTGTTAGAGCAAAAATGGGGATGAAGATGAAAGGGGTGTTCTTGTTTAATGGTTGTTAATTGGGGAGAATGAGATTTGCTAAATCAGTTATTGATGTTATATTTTTAATAGATTTGTTAGCAAAATTTAACGTGTTGCATTATTTGAAAAATTTCTCAAAAGTACTTTGCATTATGTAGTCACTAAATAGTACGTTATCTTTTTGAAACCAAAGGCATAGTACATAGTTCCATTATTTTCCCTATTTTTAATATAGTACAGTAATTAGTACTCCCTCCGTTTCACAATAAGTGTCACTTTTGGTCAAACACATGCAACTTTGACCAATATTTTTAAAAAATATAATGATCTTAATAAAAATCAAAAAGTTATTATTAAAAGGATTATCAACAATAACACTATGACAAAATTTATATTTTTATTAGCATCATTATTTTTTATTAAATTGTTGGCCAAAGTTGCATGTGTTTGACCAAAAGTGACACTTATTGTGAAACGAAGGGAGTAAGTTGATTATATTTTTTGTTTTATTATTTTAAGATGATTATTATGAGTTGAGGTTTTATAAGGCATAATTCCACAAGGACCCAAGGCCCAGATCAAAAAGCTATAAAAACCCAACCCATATGATTAAGTCCACCTTCCCTTAAGTCCAGATCAGAATTCCACCAAAACCCAATGGCCCTTTGACTCAGTCAACATTAATCTCTAAATGCCAAAACTACCCCTCCACCTAATAAACCCTCACCACCCTCACCACTCTGCCTAATTTTTATCAAAAGACTCTCTCTCTCTCTAGAAAACACACACACACACACACACACACACACACACAATCTCTATTTTCTCTTTCTGCTCCTCACCTTCCCCGTCGCTGGTGACCTCACTCCCCTCCGGTCATCTACGTTGCCGGTGCTCCTACCCCGCCTACTTCTCACCCGCCCTCGTACTTATCCGTCGGCAAGCCATCAACACCGGTCATGTCTCCCCTATGATCATCTTCTCCCTATCCTCCGACGAACTAACCGGCGACTTTTCGGCTCCCCTCATACATCGCGTCACCTGTTCTATTTCCAGGGCCGCCACCACCGTCATTTTTCTATCTAGATCTGACCGGATCTAGGCAAAAACTCCCCCGTCATCACTAACTGAATCCTTTGATTTCCGACCAGATTTGGTCTCCTTTCTCCGCTGATTCCAATAGTCTCCAATCGTACCTGTGAGCTCCCTCAGATCCAAGGACTTCTCTCTTCTCCAAGTTTTCCGACTGGATTTGCTCCGGCACAGACAAGAAAAAAGTTGGTCGGAGCTTCTGATTTTTGTCTTCAGGCACAATGAATTCAGCCATGAATAATCTGGAAATGAATAATGTATGAGTTGTTGTCGGTTTAGAGCTTCTCCATATGCTGTTTTGCCTCTTGAATTGAATTGCAGATTGGAAGTGAATGCAAAAGCTTGAATTTTTTTTTTTTGACAAAGTAACATGTTAGCCCTCAAGACTTAACAGAGGCTACCTATTGAGAAGTTCATTTTGATTTTTATGTAGACATAATTTATGACTTGCAGTGTAATTGTCTTGAATGTGGTCTTATACGTTAGTTATAAGAGTTTGACTGGATTTGATCAAATAATATTAATTATTTTTTTATTAAAAATAAAAAAAGTGAAAAAATTGACTCTCATACTCGAATTATAAGAGGAGAACTTGTCTTATAAGTCCGTTATAAGAGTTTGACCAGATTCTGACAAAAAAATATTATTTATTTTTTAATTAAAAGTTGGAAAAAGTGAAAAAAAAAACGACTCTTATACTATAATTGTAAGAGTAGAACATGTCTTATACGTCAGTTATAAGACTTTGACCGGATTTGACAAAAAAATATTGTTTATTTTTTATTAAAAGTTGAAAAAAGTGAAAAAATGACTCTTATACCCTAATTATAAGAGTAGAGCAGGTCTTATACGTTAGTTATAAGAGTTTGACTGACATTTGACCAAAAAATATTATTTATTTTTTTTATTAAAAGTTGGAAAAAGAAAAAAAAAATACTCTTATACCCTAATTATAAGAGTAGAGCAGGTCTTATACGTTAGTTATAAGAGTTTGACTGACATTTGACCAATCTTTTTTTATTAAAAGATGGAAAAAGTGAAAAAATGACTTTTATACTCTAATTATAAGAGTAGAGCATGTCTTATACGTCAGTAATAAGAGTTTGACCGGATTTGACCAAAAAATATTATTTGTTTTTTTTTATTAAAAGTTTCAAAAAGTGAAAAAATTGACTCTTATACTCTAATTATAAGAGTAGAGCATGTCTTATACGTCAGTTATAAGAGTTTGACCACATTTGACAAAAAAATATTATTTATTTTTTTATTAAAAGTTGGAAAAAGTGAAAAACATGACACTTATAGTCTTATTATAAGAGTAGAGAGGGTCTTATACGTGAGTTATAAGCGTTTGACCAGATTTGACCATAAAATATTGTTTATTTTTTTTATTAAAAATGGAAAAAGTGAAAAAATTGACTCTCATACTCTAATTATAAGAGTAGAGAGGGTCTTATATGTGAGTTATAAGAGTTTGACCGGATTAGACCAAAATTTTTTTTATTTTTTTTATTAAAAGTTGGAAAAAGTGAAAAAAATGACTCGTATACTCTAATTATAAGAATAGAACTAATCTTATACGAAAGTTATAAGAGTTTGACCGGATTTGACAAAAAATATTTTTTTTTAATTAAAAGTTGGAAAAAGTGAAAAAAAATGACTTATACTCTAATTATAATTGTAGAGCATGTCTTATACGTCAGTTATAAGAGTTTGACCGGATTTGACAAAAAAATATTGTTTATTTTTTTTATTAAAAGTTGGAAAAAATGAAAAAAATGACTCGTATACTCTGAGGAGAGCAGTTCTTATACGTCAGTTATGAGAGTTTGACCGGATTTGACCAAAAAATATTATTTATTTTTTTATTAAAAGTTGGAAAAAGTGAAAAAAAATGACTCTTATACTCTAATTATAAGAGTAGAGCATGATTGGTGAGGCAGGGAGTGGGCTGGGATGTGGGCTTGGGCAGTGAGGGTATTTTTGTCCTTTAACTAGCTCTAGGTTTATATGGAATTTTCATCTCAGCTTGGGTTCTTATAGGTTTATGATCTGGTTTAGGGGGCCTAGGGTCCCAAGCTCGTTTTATATAACATTTTTTTTTTAAGGGCTTGGACTCTAGGGCCCCTGAGCCCAGATACAAACTCAAACAAGGAAAAGCCAGATACAAAATTCCTCATACACCCCTCACCAGCAAAAAGATGCAAGAAGACTAAAATGCCCTCATATCTCCTCACACCCTTACTTTTTTTGTCAAATCCTAGACAGCTCTTATAACATACACATAATTATATATAAGAGTAAAATAAAATAACTTTTTTCATTTTTTTTAAAAAAATAATAATATTATTTGGTCAAATATGGTCAAACTCGGTCAAACAATAGTCAAACTCTTATAACCGACACATAATTAACATATAAGAGTTGAAATTTTTCACTTTTTTCATTTATTTAGAAAAAAAATATTAATAATGTTTGGTCAAGTATGTCAAACCCGGTCAAACAGCAGTCAAACTCTTATAACTTACACATAATTAACATATAAGAATAAAAAAACACTTTTTTCATTTTTTAGAAAAATAATAATAATATTATTTGGTCAAATATGGTCAAACCCGGTCAAACAGCAGTTAAAATCTTATAACTTACACATAATTAACATATAAGAGTAAAAAAAAATCATTTTTTTCATTTTTTTATAAAATAATAATAATATTATATGGTCAAACACGGTCAAACAACAGTCAAACTTTTATAATTGACACATAATTAACATATAAGAGTTAAAAAAAACATTTTTTTTCTTCATTTTTTTAGAAAACAATAATAATATTATTTGGTCAAATTTGGTCAAGCCAGGCCAAACCGCAGTCAAAATCTTATAACTTACACATAATTATATATAAGAGTAGAAAATTTTCACTTTTTTCATTTTAAAAAAATATATTATTTGGTCAAATATGGTCAAACCCGGTCAAACAGCAGTCAAACTCTTATAACTGACACATAATTAACATATACTCCCTCCGTTTCATTTAAGTTGCAACATGGGTTGGTGAAGCATAGAAATTAAGAAAGGAGAATAATGAGTGGTTGGGAGGAAGAGTGAGAATGAGTGGAGAATAATGAGTGGTTGGGAGGAAGAGAGAGAATGAGTAGAGGATTATAAAAGTAATAAACACTTTCCTTATTAGGTAATGTTACAACTTAAGTGAAATGCCAAAAACGGCAAAATGTTGCAACTTAAATGAAATGGAGGGAGTAAGAGTAAAAAAAAATCACTTTTTCATTTTTATAGAAAACAATATTAATATTATTTGGCCAAATATGGTCAAACTCAATCAAGCAACAGTCAAACTCTTATAACTTACACATAATTAATACTCCATCCGTCCCATTTCAAATTGCAAATACTAGGTTGGGACTCAGGGAAAAAGTGAAAAAAATGATGTGTTGTGAGTGTTGATAGTTGAGTGGGAGAGAGAAAGTGGGGTCGAGAATAGTTAGTGGGTTAGTGGATGTGAGTGTGCAAGTGGGTTAAAACTTGCCATTTTTGGATCTTGCAATTTTAGTTGGGACACCCTTTTTGGCAACTTTTGCAATTTGAAATGGGACGGAGGGAGTATATAAGAGTCGAAAATTTTAACTTTTTTCAATTTCTAAGAAAATAATAATAATATTATTTGGTCAAATATGGTTAAACCCGATCAAACAGCACTCAAACTCTTATAACTCACACATAATTAACATAAAAGAGTAAAAAAAAAAATCTTTTTTTTTCATTTGTTTAGAAAACAATAATAATATTATTCAGTCAAATATGGTCAAACACGGTCAAACAGCAGTCAAACTCTTATAACTGACACATAATTAATATATAAGAGTAAAAAAAATTCTTTTTTTTCATTTTTTAGAAAACAATAATAATATTAATTGGTCAAACCCTGTCAAACAGCAGTCAAAATTTTTTAACTTACACATAATTATATATAAGAGTAGAAAATTTTCACTTTTTTCATTTTTTAAAAATAAAAATATTATTTGGTCAAATATGGTCAAACCCGGTCAAACAGCAGTCAAACTCTTATAACTGACACATAATTAACATATAAGAGTAAAAAAAAAATCACTTTTTTCATTTTTTAGAAAACATTAATAATATTATTTAGTCAAATATGGTCACACTCAGTCAAACTCTTATAACTTACACATAATTAATATATAAGAGTCAAAAAATTTCACTTTTTTCAATTTCTAAGAAAAAAAAATAATATTTGGTCAAATATGGCCAAACACAGTCAAACCGCACTCAAACTCTTATAACTGACACATAATTAACATATAAGAGTAAAAAACTATTATTTTCATTTTTTTTAGAAAACAATAATAATATTATTTGGTCAAATATGGTCAAACTTGGTCAAACAGCAGTCAAACTCTTATAACTGACACATAAGATTTATCCGCCACTTATAATTTACATATAAAGTAAAAAAAAAAATCACATTTAAAATAAATAGAAAAAATACATTTGTTCAAACTCTGTCAAATTCAGTCAAACTCTTATACCTAGTGTACAAGACCCATTCTTCTCTTATAACTGAAATATAAAAGTCATTTTTCACATTTTTCCACAAAATAAAATAAAATAATAATATTTTATTAATATTGAATTTCGTCAAATATAAAAGTAAAAGATATTGGACAAACTTGGTCAAACTCTTATAATTAACATTTAAACGTAAAAAAATTCATTTTATTAAAGTTGACTTTCATATTGGTCAAACTTGGTAAAAAATTTGGTCACACTTGGTCAAACTCTTATAATCAAAAACAAAAGTATCTTATTAAAGTTGACTTTCATATTAGTCAAACATTACTAAACTCTTATAACTGACACATAAGACTTGTCCGCCTCTTGTAATTAACATAGAAGAGTAAAAAAAAAAAAAAAAACATTTTTTTCCATTTTTTAGAAAAAAAAGTTAAAATTATTTGGTCAAATTTGGTCAAACTCACTCAAACTCTTATAATTATTTTATAAGACCAATGCTCCTCTTATAATTGAAGTATAAAAGTCATTTTTTTTCACATTAAAGTTGACTTTCATATTTTATCAAGCATCAATCAACACTTATAACTGACACATAAGACCTGCCCGCCTCTTATAATTAACATATAAGAATTAAAAATAAATAAATCACTTATTCCATTTTTTTAAGAAAAAAAAAGTTAATATCATTTGGTTAAATGTGATCAAACTGGGTGAAACTCTTATAGTTAGTGTACAGACCAATTCTCTTCTCTCACAATTTTTTTACAAAATAGAATAATAATATTAATTGCTCACATTCACTTAGGGGCAGAGTTTCCAACAATTAATTAAGATTTCTTGCTGACTTTTTCATACATAATATCACCCCCATGGACATTTTAGTTCATCACTCAATCACTTCGCCTAGTATACCTTCTGCCCAACACCAGAGAACACAGTTGCCTAAATCCAGAGCATATCATATTTCATCTTTGTGCATGCCTCTGTACCGATTTACCCTTACAGTTACAGCCGATCGGAGGAGGGAGACCAGATCTGGATATCGTCGGAGAATAGGAGCGCTAGATCTGGATTTCGCCGGAGAAAATAAGATCGGAGAAGATGAAGATGTTGGCCGGAGGCGGAGAAGCTATCTGTAGATACCCCGGGGAACCACGGCTTGGCTAGAGCGGTGAATTATCCTAGGATGTCTAACTTGTTTTAGATTGTTTAGAGTCGCCACCTATGTTTTTAAAGGAACATAAGAAAAACCTAGAAATAGCCTAATTTATGTACAAAACCAGAGATTCGGGAGAGAAGGGTTCGGGGGTTAGGTAACGGAGTGGGAAGTACTTAAACACCCACTCCGCCCCGCTTACGCGGGTCTTGCTACTATTGGTGTTCTAATATTTACATGTCCTTCAATTAATTAAATAGAAATGTACTAACAATTGTGATGAGAGAAAAGGGAAATAAAGGGGAAAATAATATAATTGTTTATTTATTTAATGATAAAGATTACATGTAACAAGTAATGTTAAAGAATTACATTAAGAGATGAAGAGAAATTAACATGGTGAATTAAAGTTAAGATTAAAATGTAGGGAGATAACCTTAACTAACTTCAATATGTGAAGTAGTCATGTTGGTCATGTCCCATTAATGGGGATTGCATACTAGTAAGACTAGAATAAAAGAGAATAAAAGAAGAAGACTTGTACCTTTAGAAAAAAGACTTCAAACTTGGACTTGAAAATGATGTTGTTGTATAGAGATTTGTGTAGAGTTTTGTTGTGTAAAACTCTTGTTGGGAGAATTTGTGTAGGGAAAATGATATAGAATTTGTGTAGAGAGAAAGTTCCAAGTCTAAAAATCGAGGTCCTTTTCTAAGGTAGAAGATGGTGGTTTTTATAGGTAAAAAAGAGAGGGAAATGATGGAGGGAAAAGATGATCATCCATGTGAAATGGAATTGACCAATCAAAAATAAGATAAATAAAATAATAAATAAAAGAAAATCAAATAAAATAAAAAGGAAATATTTTGTTTTAATGAAAATGCTAGAAGTGTGGGATTGGGAGTTTATGAGAAAAGGGAGGATGAATGTGGATGTGAAAAGGGTTGTTTGTGATCAAGAAAAGATGTTTGTAAATAAGAAAAGGGAGGGAAATAAGGTGCAATCCGTTACTGCCAAGAGGAGATCGTTGATGCCAAGCTTCGAGAGATTGCAAAGCCCCAAGTGTCGTGGGCTTGTAGATGGCGGGATGTGAAGACCTTTCATTGTAAGCCCCAAATTACCTCGTGATTGGCTCGGCATGAGAATGGATGTACCGTTTGGTAGAATTCTTGATAGAGATCTCCTTCTTGCTCTTTCTGGGGAGATGAATGCCTCATTGTGGTCGATACCCAAATGGCTGAGGGCTTATGTCAAAGGATGCAGTAATGTCTTGCGGTGCCGTCGAGGTCGCGGAGGATAAGGTCTTGGCGTGATAAAGTCTCAAATGAGTATGCTTGCTTGACTCTTCTTGAGTTGAACTAATGACGGATCTTCGGATGCAACTAGTGCTGTGGCCCAACTTTATCTGAGCTGCACCTTGTGCTTTTGATCTTGGAGAAGGGGTGCTGAATTGCAGAAACATTGGGATTGGCCGTGGCATTTCCCGCTATAACCCTGTTTTGATTAGAGTTTAGCATATTGAATCTTTTTCCTTTTCTCTAAGACTTCCTTCAAAATTTCGCTGTGAGTTCTAACAAAAATCATCAACTTCATTCATAACATCGGAGTCTTCATTTAAACCAAGAGGCCTTTGACTTGAAGTGTTGAGAGACCCTTTGAAGCTTGATTGTTCTCATGGAGCCATAAGACTACTCCACATTGCACTTGCTCGAGTATTGTTGCCCAAAAGACTGTCGGTCGCGAAGCCCTAATACTGCCCTTTGCTTGAATTACTGTAATGCCGTAACCCAAAAGATTGTAGATTGCGAAGCCCGTTGAGACCTTCGGTGCCGAATTGAGGAAGCTTCCAATGTTGCACATGACTTTGCTGGGGATACCGCTGGGGAGTTAATTGCTCTTTGCCGAGGGAGCCTTTAAGAATTGACCGTAGCCCTTAGAGTGCCATCATTGATTGCGAGAAAGGTCCATCCTTTATTGGGGGAACGAGCATGGGCACACGTGATAAGAGGGCGTTTTTGACATCCCTTTTTGAGAGACTTTGAGGATAGTCTCACACATCTTTTTTTTTTTTTTTCCGAGCATAGCCTCAAGGGCGTATTGATTGTCAAGTGAAGCAAAAGAAGTCCTTGTTCTTGAGTCACATAGCCCCTAGGGCGTCACCATTTGTTGAGTAAAGCAAGAGTGTGAGGGAATAAACATGAGAAGATATGGCAAGAGCTACTCCATTTCTCGGGAGCCTTTCGGCGTACATTAGAAGCACATACTTGAAGAAGCTTTGAAAACTGAGACACATGTTGTTGCTATTTGTTGCCCAAGCCAATTGACTAGCTAGGGATTATTTGTGCAACCTCGTGCCCTTTTATGATAGGCTCGTTCTCGGATGGGTCTTGGCTACCACGGGCCTTCTTTTCGTGAACCCAAAAATGCACACTGCTGGAGAGTGATGCCGATAACCCAAGACAACCTTTGACGGTGCTATATCTTGTCGAGCCTTTTGCAATCCCAAAGTTGACTCGGTGGGGAATTGACTTGCTGAGGAGATTCAATGTAGAACTTGTCTTCTTTAGAGGCCGGGGATCTCCATTTGTCTTTCCCTTCTCTCTCTCACTCTCTCATTTTTTTTTTATGACGCACCCTGTTTTTTGCCTAGACCGCCCTTTCGGGTTTTCAATCTAGCGGGCATCTCTTTTGCGTCTTCATCATTTTTTTTTTGACTCAATTGATGAGGAAGTGTGCATTGACTCTAGCTGAGGAGATAAGACATGTGATTTTGCGGTGGAGACCTTTTGTCACTAATGATGAGTGACATTGACTTGACTAGGGAAGTGTCCCTAGTATTGACATGTATTTTTTATTGAATTGAATGACTCGCGAAGGCAAGTAAGTCATTAAGAGAGAAGAGAGGAAAGCCCCAATTTGATTACAAGAAATTGGGAGTATGCAGAAAGAATAGAAGTCCCTAGACTCGACAAGAAACGCGAAATGATTCCAAATCTAAGAAAGTTGTTCAATCTTTTTGGTGATTAATTCATTGGCAAATGAATCGTACAAAGATGTCTTGACAAGTTCGAGATGAAGGCCAATCACCATAACGCGCTAGGGCTAAACATATCTTCTTTCTTGCATGAGACCGGACCCGCAGGTTGCCTACATTCCTCTAGTGTAGAGGCTCAGGTCACCGTAGTTCTTGTGAATTCTCCATTCTTCGTGATGAATTGTTGCTTCGTCCTTCGTTGGTGGATCTTGATGTGAACTTCTTTAATTGAGGGGGATTTTTTTTTTTTTTTTTTTTTTTTTTTGTGCTCTAACTTTTGCCTAGGTTGATTTGATGATTTCAACCTAGCGAGCTTTTTTTTTTTTTTTTTTTTTTTTTTTAATCCCCCTTTGAAAACTTTGCTTGACTTCTTCATGATTGTTGCTCCACCTTGTTTGTCTTGGCTTCGTCGTTGATGTGGCGTCGATGTTTAGCCCCTAGGCGTTCAAGTGATGGCCTTGTTCTAAAACTTGTTTAGACATCTTTTCATCATTTTGCTAAGAATTAGATTGACAACTTGGAAGAGTGTATGAGGATGAGAACGACTTTTATTTAATGAGAAGACTCGACACTTAACATGGGACGAGAGAAAACTTAATGCACACAAAAGAGGACTTTTGACTCTTTTTTTTTTTAATTCCTATTACTAGGTAGAGAAAGAGAAACGGAGATTGTTGTTGTAGTCCCCATTGTCGTTGTAGTCTCCTTGTGGCATGATTTCTTGTAGAAGCCCCATTTCGAAACCAAATCATTCTTCTTTGATGAGTTCTTGCATGTTGGCACTCTCTAAAGGTTGCTCTTCACCCACAGTAAATTCGCCGTTGTCGAACAAATCTTGGATGATGTTTCGGAGAAGGAAGCACCCTTCAGTAGTATGGCCGCTATGCTTGTGGTAGCCCCACCATTCACCATGTGCATGATTCTTTGGTATCGTCTTCGGCTTGTACCCCTCCAAAGGCTTGACCTTTCCACTTGCCACCAAAGTTTCAAATGCTTCGGCTTGGGTTACTCCTAGGAGAGGAGTGAAAACTCGGTTGTTGGCGGTACCTTTGTAGCTTTTGAGGGACGGGCCACTTGAGCATGCTTTACCCTTAAACTTTGCCTTGTTGTCGGTGAGCTCTTGCAAACGGGCTTTGAGCTCGGAAACCTCTTCCTTGTGAATCTTCCTCTCGAGATCAAAACGGGCTTTGAGTTCGGAAACCTCTTCTTTGTGAATCCTCTTGTCGATATCGAAACGGGCTTGCCACAAATTGTCTTTACGGCGGGCATCCTCGACAATCCTATCCATTTGTTCCCTCATTGATTTCATTACGTTGAGTAACCCTCGTTGGACACGGGATCATTTCCACCGTTGTTGTTGTTGCCGTTGGAAGCCATTGGACCTATTGGAAGAGCATGGTTGATCTTAGATTGGCCCCACAAACACCTTTTGGATAAATGAATTAACCCACAAACAAAGAAAAAGACTCAACCACATAAGGAAAAACGACTCTTTTTTTTTTTTTTTTTTTTTTTTTTTATTTACAAAGTCGGAAGGACGTGGTCCTTTTTTGGGTTTCTAAGAAAATAGTGGAATCGTCACACTAGTATATAGACCATCTCGCGGTCCCATATACTCATCGGATTCCACCACGCTTGTGAATCCTACATTTGTCGGGATTAAACTAAATTAATGTAGTAAATCATACATGCGGGGACGGATTTTTATTTTCGTCCAAAACAACCACTTTTGGGGACGGTGTTTTATTTCGTCCATTGCAACAAATTGGCATGTATGATTTAAAGACATTAGTTTAGGAAAATCTCGGCACATGGAAACCGACTTGAGTCACGGAGTGTTAGACCCTAGACTAGAATTGTGTGGCTTGTGCTCGGCTTGAATATGAGGCTTAAAGGTCACCCCCGGCATGTAGTCATGAACTACGCCACGGGCTGAGGTTTACAGCTTCGAAAGAGCCAAGGTCGAGTGGAGCTTGAAACTTTCTAGGACGGGCCTCGACGGGTTTGGGGTTGGACTTGTGCGACTCGATAGTGAGCAGTTGATAAGAATATGTGCATGTAGTGTGAGGTCTAACATGTGACAAAACATTTTTTTTTTTTTTTCAAAAGAAATAAATAAAAAACAAATAAGCACATAATTACAACGTTCGAATCACCCGTGTGACCGATAAAAATGAACAGGAAATAAAAGATGTTCTGTGCAGGCCCGGTGCCCACACACTGTCAAAACTGTCCATTCTGTTCACTGTTTCTGTTCTGGGAATGCGCCCAGAAGCGCGCGCATTGGGTGGCCTATGCGGAAGGCGCGCGCGGTAGAAAAAGAGGGGCAGAGGCGCCCGCATCTGGGTAACAACCTGTAAATCAGCGGGTTCAAGGGATTGCCTTGACCCTAAATAAAAATGCTTTCCCCTGCAGAATTTGTTAGCACAGAAACATGGAATGGAAGGTCAAGAAGGAAGACGGGCGATTCTGGTAATTGGGGTCGGACGCGCGCGCTTTAGGCCAAAGAGGCCAGAGGCGCGCGCTTCCCACCCTTTTTACCAGAATGCCCAGAAAACAGTAATAAGAACACCAAAAGTTAAGAACGCAAGTTTAACCCTCTAAATCGTCCCCAGCAGAGTCGCCACTGTAGATACCCCGGGGAACCACGGCTTGGCTAGAGCGGTGAATTATCCTAGGATGTCTAACTTGTTTTAGATTGTTTAGAGTCGCCACCTATGTTTTTAAAGGAACATAAGAAAAACCTAGAAATAGCCTAATTTATGTACAAAACCAGAGATTCGGGAGAGAAGGGTTCGGGGGTTAGGTGACGGAGTGGGAAGTACTTAAACACCCACTCCGGCCCGCTTACGCGGGTCTTGCTACTATTGGTGTTCTAATATTTACATGTCCTTCAATTAATTAAATAGAAATGTACTAACAATTGTGATGAGAAGAAAAGGGGAAATAAAGGGGAAATAAATAGAATTGTTTTATTTATTTAATGATAAAGATTACATGTAACAAGTAATGTTAAAGAATTACATTAAGAGATGAAGAGAAATTAACATGGTGAATTAAAGTTAAGATTAAAATGTAGGGAGATAACCTTAACTAACTTCAATATGTGAAGTAGTCATGTTGGTCATGTCCCATTAATGGGGATTGCATACTAGTAAGACTAGAATAAAGAGAATAAAAGAAGAAGACTTGTACCTTTAGAAAGAAGACTTCAAACTTGGACTTGAAAATGATGTTGTTGTATAGAGATTTGTGTAGAGTTTTGTTGTGTAAAACTCTTGTTGGGAGAATTTGTGTAGGGAAAATGATATAGAATTTGTGTAGAGAGAAAGTTCCAAGTCTAAAATCGAGGTCCTTTTCTAAGGTAGAAGATGGTGGTTTTTATAGGTAAAAAAGAGAGGGAAATGATGGAGGGAAAAGATGATCATCCATGTGAAATGGAATTGACCAATCAAAAATAAGATAAATAAAATAATAAATAAAAGAAAATCAAATAAAATAAAAGGAAATATTTTGTTTTAATGAAAATGCTAGAAGTGTGGGATTGGGAGTTTATGAGAAAAGGGAGGATGAATGTGGATGTGAAAAGGGTTGTTTGTGATCAAGAAAGATGTTTGTAAATAAGAAAAGGGAGGGAAATAAGGTGCAATCCGTTACTGCCAAAGTGGGAAGCGCGCGGGTCCGGCTTTTGGGGCGGGACGCGCGCGCGGCTCACTGGCAGTGCCGGAAGCGCCCACGGGTGAAAAATGACAGAATGACAGAATGACCCTAAAAGTTAACTCTGTTATGCAGTTTAGTCCAAAACTAACGGAATCAGTTAGGAACTTAGAAATCAACAAAAATAAGTTAAATAAAAATACTTTGTATGCAATCGGGGTGAGAGGTCCGAGGCGGGGTGTCTACACTATCATTTGGAGATGGAGAAGTGAGCTGCCGTTGCCAACGACAGAGAAGAGAGCCACCGTTGCCGGAGAAGATGTGAGGCGGCGACTTGGAGCGGACGGAGAAGCGGTCTCCGGTGGAATGATTAGCCAGAGAAGAAATGGGCAGGAAGGTTAGGGTTAGGGTTTGGAGAGATGATAGATTCACTGTGTGTGTGTGTGTGTGTTTGTTGGGTATGCCCACATATATCTCAGTTTTAATGTAATAGGATTTATTAGATTTGGTTGATCCATCACCTAAGTTTTATTTCATGGACTTTAGACCCACATGTTAGAAGTATTTATACTTCATTTTTTAAAGTTGTCCATTGTTATAAAATAGGCTTAGAAATAGGGCAAGAAGATCAAGATTCAAGAAAAATCACTCAGTGAGTTTGAGCCGCGCATATGCGCCTCCTGCGCCACGCGCCATACGCCTTTCTTCATTCGCGCCATGCGCCTTTCAGCGCGCGCGCACAAGGATTTATTCCTAGCTATGATACGCGCCTCTGCGCCCCTTGATTTAAGCGCACACATAATGTGCGCCTCTTGGCTCAATGCGCCTCTTGGCTCAAACGCGCCTCAAAGTGTTTATTCAACACTCAGTGATTTATTGAAGATTCAAAGACTTGAAGAGAATTCAAATTACGCCAATGATCCAACGGTGGTTAAAAGATGCATATGCGCCTAATCTATTGACACGTGTCCACAACGGTCACATTTATGTTGAGTGTCAAAATGGCCATAATATATGCATGCTCCAATCAACGAGCGACATCACATCTTATCCACATGGATCTCCAACGGCTAGTTTTTTTGAAGTTCACTATAAATACCCCATAACTTCAACATTTTGAAGTTGCTGAGTTTTGCTAAGAATTTCAAGAATTTCTCTCTCAAAGCATTTGTTGAAGATTTGAAGATTGCCTTCGTTTTTCCAGAATTCCTCAAGAACATCTTCATACCTTCATCCTTAGCCCAGATCTTCAAGCTATAACACTTTAGTTTCATTGTGCTCTAAATCATAAAGATCTAAAGAGCCTTGATACTAAAATCACACACGCACCTCTTTAAGTTTGATCACTTAGATCCATCTTTTAGAGATACACCGGTTATTTTTTTGGATTTGTTCATTCATAGAATATTAGATCTTGAGTTAGTGTAGAAGCTCCAAAGTTGTAATTTGTAACACTCACTCATTATATAAGATCTCCATTAGAAATCCAAGACTAACCATCTTGGTAGAGGACGTAGATCTTTCATTGATCGAACCTCTCCAAATAGCTTGTGTTATTATCTTGTCATTTACTTTCAAGTTATTATCTTCACTCACTATTTGCTTGTTTACTCATTGTAGATTGATTGATCTGAATTGTGTTGTGTTGTTAACCCATTTTCTTTAGTTTCTTATTTCACCCACTTTGAGCCAAAATCCTTAGTGTGTGTGTGCGCCCCTTTATCACACTTTGCGCCTATTTTCATTACTAAATTCCGCTGTGCATTTCACTCACTCACTTAGGCGCATTTCATAACGCTTACTTGATAAAGTGCGCATTTGCAATTGAGTTTTTCAAGGGTACGAAAAGAATTTTAAAACAGCTATTCACCCCCTCTAGTTATTTTTCATACCCTTGTTGCCTTTTGGGACCAACAAGTGGTATCAGAGCAAACACCTTTATAAAACATTTTTCGTTTTTCAAGCTTAACAGCTTGGGTGCCGATTCTAAATGGCAAACTCAAAACCTATGGCAACTGCAAACTACACTCACGTTCCGGTCTTTGATGAAGATCATTTTGACGTGTGGAAATTCAGCATATTGACTCATCTCAACTCAATCGATGAAAGGCTCTATGACACCGTCGTTTATGGACCTTATATTCCGATGAAGGCGAATCCAAATCCACGCACCAACGCTGCTCAACCTACAGTTCTAAAACCAAGGGAAGAATGGACCGAGGAAGAAATTAGAAGAGTTGCAAATGATGGAAAAGAAAGAAACATTCTTCTAAGCACCCTAAGCACGGCTATGAAACAACAAGTCATGCATTGTGCTACTGCTAATGAGCTATGGGATGCTATTGAAGAGCATATAGAAGGAGACACGGTTTGCAAGGAGAACAAGAAATACGAAGTACAAAAGAGATTCAACAATTTCTCTCAACTCCCGGTGAAACTTGAGGCAAACTTATGAACGCTACTGTGAAATTATCAATCTATGTATTTCACTTGGCATGAAGTTTTCCAACAAAGATTTGAATGTAAATTTTCTACAAGCTTTTGGATCAAGATACCTACATAAATCTAGCGCTCTTGAAGACGCTGGAACTTTAGATGTATGGACATTAAGAAACCTTTATGCAAATCTCAAAGTTTACGAACTCAAACTCCAACGAATCAGCGAAACTGAAGGAAAGTCAAAATCTATGGCTATGGTGGCGCACAGAGAAGCTGCGCCTGCACCTGCGCCTGTTCCTGCGCCGGCACACGATGAGAAAAGTTCCGATCCCAAAATTTCTACTTCTGAGCTATTAGACATGGATGATGAAGATTTCGCTTTATTTGTGAAGAAATTTCAAAAGTTCAGAAAATTCTCAAGACCCGGCTCAACCAACAAATTTAAAGGATCTACCAGCAAAGCTCCTCAAAAGTTTACAAGGAGCAGTGATTCTAAAAGAAAAGAAGATCTTGTTTGTTTTAATTGCAGGAAACCCGGACATTTTGCATCAAGCTGCCCAATCCCCAAATTTGAATATATGCAGAAGAAGAGCAGCCATACTCCCAAATTCACTCCCAAGTTCACTCGTCACAAGGGAATGATTGCTGAAGAAGAAGCACCAGCAAATGAGCAGAACACTTGGATTGAAACAGACTCAGATGAGAGCGATGAAGATTCCGATGATGGACTCGTTTGTTTGATGGCAAATGATGATGAAGTTGATACTTATGATTCTGATGATGACTTCTCCAAGGATGTTCCCGATATGAATGCCTTGAATAAACCTATCAAGAAATCTACAGGTTTTCAAGAAGTGAAAAAGAAGAAAGGACCAACCATCAGCGAGGTCGTTGAACAAGGATTTCTCACTCCGGCTCAAAGCGATGGTGGATTGTTATTTTCACGGTGTGATCTTGGCGCAAGGAACAAATTGAGAAAAGGAGCATACATTAGACCTCAAGTTGAACCAACTGCTCCAATCTCTAAAATCAATGATGATGAAGTGATTGCTGAACAAGAAAAATTGTTCAAGAAGGCTGAAAATGTAATCACTAGATTTGATAGTATGAAGGAAGCTTTAGCACTATCATGTGATGAAATTTCCCAGCTTAAGACCGAGAAATCTCTACTTAAATCTGAACTCACCCTCCTTAAGGAGCAGATAAAGAGGATGACTCCTCTTACTGTTAAAAACACTTTTCTAACAGAACAGAACTCACTTCTTAAAGTTCAAAACGATGAATTGGTTGCTCAAATTACTGATCTTAAAAAGATTACAAATGAGTGGTCCAATTCTCGTGTCACTATGGAGAACATATTTGAGTCCCAAAAAGTCAGTGGTGATAAAAGTGGCTTGGGATTCACATCAACTAGTGACAACTTTAAATGTGATGTCTGTGCTGAAAGAGATAGTGAATTTACTAACCAAAAACTTTTGAAATTCCCAAGGAAAAACATTCTAATTCAATGGGTAAAGGACAGGAAAAAGTCAAGTGACAAACATTCCATTATGTCTACCCAACGAAGCAATTTGGGAAAGCTAATGGGAAAGATATAGCTACAGATGAACCATCTCCTAGCAAAATCATTCTTGAAAATAGGCGCGCTCCTTCTCCGAGTGCTCATTATGCGCCTAAGAGCCACGCGCCTCATCGCCGTGCGCCTCCTAGCCCTATGCGCCCTCCAAGAAAAGCGCTCCAAAATTTCAAAAGAAAGATTTTGTTAAGGCTAGTTCATCTGACCCAAAGAAGAATGCCATCCCAAGAAAAGTAAAGAGTTTGTGAAAACTCACGTGATTGGTGGCTTTCATCATTGTTCCATTTGTGATTGTTCAGGACACAAGGCCGTGGAATGCCTTTTTCGATTCACTCCCAATGCCAAAGGACGTAAAAATCCTAAGGTCAAGCAAGAGTGGGTTGTCAAAAGTTGCTAACCCTAGGACCCAAAAGGAATAAAGGGGACCTGCTTAAATGTCTATATTTCAGGTTCTTTGTTTCATGGCTGGATCTTCAAAAGCTAGAAATTATGAATGGATTCTCGATAATGGGTGTTCAAGACACATGACTGGAGATGAATCCTTATTAGAAGATGTCCATGAAGAAAGAGGTCCCTCCGTAACATTTGGTGATAATAACAAAGGTCAAGTTGTGGCATATGGAAAGCTCAAGAAAGACAAAGTGTGTATTGAAAGAGTCTCACTCGTCGAAGGGCTCAAGCACAACTTATTATCCATATCTCAATTCTGCGACAAAGGATTAGAATGCCATTTTACTTCAACGCAATGTCTTATCAAGAATGGCAAAACTGGAGCTATCTTACTCACGGGATATCGTAAGACAAATATTTATATTATTGACTTCCATAGTATGAACTCTAGTACTAATCTTTGTTTTGTAGCAAAAAGTGTGAACGAAAATAGTTAGCTGTGGCACAAGCGCTTAAGTCACTTGAACTTCAAGTATCTATCTAAACTCAGCAGGAATAATCTTGTCAAAGGACTTCCCAAGGTTGCTGATCATCATGACAAAAAGTGCGCCGCGTGTCAACTTGCCAAACAACCGAAGCAGTCATTTTCAAGCAAGTCAAATCCTTTAACTACTAGATGTTTGCAACTGCTTCACATTGATCTATTTGGACCAGTCACCACCGCAAGTATTAGAAGAAACAAGTATACTCTAGTTGTGGTGGATGATTATTCAAGATATACATGGGTGGAGATGATGATTACAAAAGATGATTGTTATGATATTCTCACTACCTTATTTCGACTGCTCCAACCCAAAAAGAAGATGACATCGTTAGTGTTCGATCCGACAATGGAACATAATTAAAAAACAACGGTTTTGCTCGATATTGTGAAGATCATGGGATAGATCACAACTTTTCAACCGCCGGAGTCCCTCAACAAAATGGCGTTGTTGAACGAAAGAATAGGACGTTGATTGAAGTGGGAAAGACAATGATAGCTGAAGCTAAATTGCCTAAGTACTTTTGGGAAGAAGCTATCAACACTGCATGTTTTACTCAAAATCGTTCCCTCATCAACAAACTTCACAACAAGACTCCGTATGAACTTTGGCATGGTAGAACTCCCAACATTGCATTCTTCAAGATCTTTGGTTGCAAATGTTATATCCTCTACAACGGAAACGAACATAGAGGTAAATTCGATGCCAAAGCCGACGAAGGTATTTTTGTTGGGTATGCCAAACACTCTAAAGCCTTTCGCGTTTTTAATAGAACTACTTTAGTGATAGTTGAATCTGTACATGTTACATTTGATAAACATTCTCTCCTTGAGCCACATTTGGCTCCAAATGTTGCTGATGATTCTGTTGAGCTAAATGATACAGGTGCTCCTATTTATGTTGCGCCCACTCAAAATCAGAATCTATCAACACAAGGAAATCCATCTACATCAAATGCGCCTAATTCAATGTATAATGCGCCTGGTGAATCCTCTATTGCGCCTCATCCCAATGTTGCGCCTCATGATTCCTCTCACGCGCCTATTTCTACTGCTGCATCTGGTGTTAACCCAAATTTCGATTCTGAGCCAGTTCACCCCCCAAATTTTAATGACTTTGAATCTAGTGAAGATGTACCAATTGAAGACCTTCAAGTTACTACGACTCAACCTAACTTACCCCCTGAAATTCGTGAAGTTAGAGGTCACCCAATTGCTAATATCATCGGTGATCTACAAGTTGGTGTTCGTACAAGGAGAGCTACAAACTTTGATGCTTACACTGCATTCATCTCTCAAATTGAACCGAAGAAGGCTGATGAAGCGCTCCAAGATCCTAATTGGGTTATTGCAATGCATGAAGAACTCAATCAATTTGAACGATGTAAGGTTTGGACTCTTGTTTCAAGACCAAATGATCAAGGAGTGATTGGTATGAAATGGGTGTTCAGAAATAAGATGGATGAGCATGGAACCATCACAAGAAACAAAGCAAAATTGGTTGCACAAGGCTATAGGCAAGAAGAAGGAATTGATTACGATGAAACTTTCGCGCTCGTAGCAAGACTTAAAGCTATCAGATTATTTCTAGCTTACGCAGCTCACAAGAACTTCAAGTTATATCAAATGGATGTAAAGAGCGCGTTTCTAAATGGTGAACTCCAAGAACAAGTCTACGTTGCTCAACCACCTGGGTTTGAAGATTCACAATTTCCAAATCATGTGTACAAACTCCAGAAAGCTTTGTATGGACTCAAACAAGCACCAAGAGCATGGTACGATACACTATAAAAGTTTCTCATTGAAAAAGGCTTCACTCGCGGCAAAATCGATACAACTCTTTTCATTGCCAAACATAATGGTCATAAATTACTTGTTCAAATTTATGTTGATGATATTATATTTGGTTCTACTAATAAATTGTTGTGCAAGCGTTTTGAGAAACTAATGAAGAGCAAGTTTGAAATGAGCATGATGGGAGAACTCACATTCTTCCTCGGGCTTCAAATCAAGCAAATGAGTGAAGACATTTTTATCAATCAAGCCAAATACACAAAGGACTTAATCAAGAAGTTTGGACTTGAGAACGCCAAAGCACACGATACTCCAATGGCCACCGGCAACAAACCCGACAAAGATTTAAAAGGTAAACGTGTTGATCAAACGCTCTATCGAGGTATGATTGGCTCACTCCTTTATCTTACTGCTAGCAGGCCTGATATTATGTTTAGTGTTTGTGTTTGTGCTCGTTATCAATCCGACCCTAGAGAAGCACACTTAATTGCTGTGAAACGTATTATAAGATATCTCTCTGGCACTGTTAACCTTGGACTTTGGTACACCAAAGATTCGAACTTTAAACTTGTAGGTTATTCAGATGCGGATTATGCTGCGTGCACAATTGATAGGAAAAGCACTAGTGACACTTGTCATTTCCTCGGATATCGACTTGTGTCATGGGCAAGTAAGAAATAAGCTTCTGTATCTGTCTCAACAACCGAAGCCGAATATATCGCTGTGGGAAGTTGTTGCTGTCAAATACTTTGGATGAAGCAGCAATTGGTGGACTATGATATCATCGAAGAAAATTGTCCCATTTACTGCGACAATACATCAACAATTGCGGTTTCTGAAAATCCTGTCATGCACTCAAAGACCAAGCACATCGACATCAAATATCACTTCCTCAAAGACCACGTGGAGAAAGGAAATATTCATTTGGAACACGTGTGAACCGACTATCAAAGCGCCGATATTTTAACGAAAGCACTCGACGCGACACGGTTCATGTTTTTGAGAGGTGAAATGGGTATGCTTGAACTCAACTAAATTCAATATAGTTTTGTCAATACTAATGATTTTATGTTTTGTTGAGTTATGAGTATATTAGGTACAAATGTTAGAATCAATTCTTCAAAGTTTCAAGGAAACTATGCACCTTACTAACTGCGCGCCCAACTCTTATTTCTGCGCGCTCAATCTCTATGCGCGCCTTATACCTCACTCTGCGCACCTATCCTACAAAGAATTTTATCATTCTTACGCGCCTAAGAACAGAGTATAGCGCCTCACTCACCTGCGCGCCCAAAAGCAATTTCTGTGCACTGTTCATTATGCGCTCCTGTGAGTGAAATGCGCCTCTCATGCGCGCATTAACTATTGCGGCTCAATCAATACTCAAAATTTAATATCAATGATTGAACGTATTCAATACACAAGTACCAGGTATGTTTATTCTGTTCATTTATTATTAGAATTTTTGTCTTTTGACATTCCATTAATTATTCAAGGGTACTTGTGCAATTAAATTTTTCCCTCGTTTTACGTTTTTCGAAAATTTTTATTTTCTGGGGATTTATTTCTTGCACCTCAAACTTACACCAAAATAGATGTTTTTGGTGTTTGTGCAAAAATTAGTCAAAATTGCTCATACACTTAAAGGGAAAGTGGAGCAGTTTTTCAAAAACCAAGATATCACATCAATCGTACTTTGTGTCATTCAGCATTTAATGCCCTTCAAATCTCAAATCCCTCATAAATGCGCCGGTAATGATGAGTCATCTTTCATAAAACCCCTCATTAATGCCATCCTTTCAACTTCCCATCTTTTTAAATTTTTGACTGTAATTTTTTTCCATATCAGTGCAAATTTTTAAACCTAACCTATAGATTCATCATCACCTACCTCACCTCCCTACCAACTCTCTATCTCCCTTCTCTCTCTCGTCTCTCTCTCCCCGATTCCCTCTCTCTCTCTACCTTCATCTTCTCTATTTTTCTTCTTCATTTTCTATATAAGTTTATGGGTCCTAAGAAAGCATCAACATCTACACAAGACGAAATGGTATGAATTCTCAACCCTTAAACTCTTTATATTTCTGAATTTTCTTTTCCTTTTTCGTCATTTTAGTGTTCTTCGTTGTTTTTAAAAACCCGGATTCGTTTTTCCTTGTTTTTCTTGTTTCGATGATCCGTTTTCTATATCGTTTGTTGGGTTGTGTTCAATTCTTGTTTTCGAATCTTTTGTATCCAACATTTCAACGATCAATGCTTTCATCTTTGCAAATCTGAATTTTTGGTTTTCTATACTTTTCAAATTTTTCGGTTCTTCTTTTGTTCATTATACTTTCATTGTTGATTTGTTCATGTTTTTGCTTACATATTTAGATTCCTCATTGTCATGCGGTCATTTTGATATATTATTTGTTTGTTTTGGTGAAGTTTCATGATTTTCGTGTTCTTGGTGTTCTTCGAGCATTCAAGGGTCGTTCTTCGTGTTCTTCGTCATTCTTGCATGTTTTGGTCTCTAAAATTTTCTATCTTGTTTTCGAAAATTTGTACTTTTTGATCCTCATTTCTTTCATTTGAATGCTTGTTATTTTGTTTTTGCGTGTTTTTGCTAAGTTAAAATTTTCACGTGATATGCGCCTATTTACATCATTATGCGCCTAAATTCTTTATGCGCCTGAATGCTTTCTGCGCCTCTACTTGTATATGCGCCTAAGTCATTCTGCGCCTAAAACCTTATGCGCCTAACTTTGTACTTAGTCAAATTTCGTTATTTTAATTTTTCCTTAGTATTTACATAGAACCATAATATGCGCCTTGTAACTCTATGCGCCTTTAAAATTTCATGCGCCTAATTCAATCATGCTCTTGAATCTCTATGATTTTGTGCGCCTGATTCAATTATGCGCCTCTCTATTCTTTATGCGCCTATGTTACTTTGATCATTTTATGTTTCTATGCGCCTCTTTCACTTCTAAAATCAATCTTTGTTTATTTTTTTTCAGGACCTTGCAAATTTCAAACTTGAAGAAACTCTTGATCTATTAGAGTTATCTGGTGAAGTTATTGGAAGGGAGATCATAAAGACATTGCGTGTTGCTGGTCTGCTCCCTTTATTCACCATGGACCAGTCCTTTTATTCTCCGCTCCTCGTGGATGAGTTCTTTTCCACCGCTGTTCTAGTGGAAATTGATGTTAATGGACGCACTCACTACAGAATTGAGGCTCGCGTTCAAAATATTGACTTCCATATTTCCTCGTCTGTGATTCGACACTTACTCAGTTTTCCATCTACGGGTGACGATCGCATTATTGGGCGTCCGATGACTTACTCTATTGATGATCAGAACAGGATGGCTGCTTCACTTTTGAATATTCCCACACTTCAAAATAATATCAAAAACACTGAAATTCGAGATGGTGGAGAACTCTTGACTCATATAGCGCACTTAGTGGGAACTTCGATTGTATTCAAAACCGGGAACGTGAACCGATTCACGGTGGAACAATGGGAATACACAGCTGTCATCATGGCCAAAGAGAAGCTTCACTGGCCTCACATTTTGTTCAAGACGTTGCGTGAGCAGATTGACAAGTTTGTGAAGAACAAGAGTGATGGAAAGACCAGGTTTCGCTCCCACTGCCTTCTTCTCACAAAAATTTTTCTAACTTATCCTGAGTTAGTTAAATTTTTGAATGAGAATCCTGAGTATAAAATTGATGATGTTCCAACTTTTGGAAAAGCGATCTTGGACCTCAAAAAGCGCAGAAAGAAGCCTGCAAAGCGCGCCAAGGCAATTCAAATCAAAACTGTTGAAGGCTTAGTCGATGAAGACACCGAATCAGACGATGCGCCCGTTCTTAAAGGCGCACCATTAAAGAAAAGCTCAGTAACGGCAAGCGCAACTCAACGCGCTGATCCCTTGCCAGGCGCAGAGAAAAACAAAGGAAAATGGGTGGTTGATGACCCTCCTCGTGCGCCTATCAAACGTACCAGATTTGAATCGGATGAAGATCGTGATCTAAGGCTAGCGCAGGAAGCCAGCAGACTTGAGGCTCAAAGAAAAAGAGATGAAGATTTTCAAGCTAAGCAAGCTGCTGAATCAGAGAAGCTAGAGCGCAAGAAAGGCGCTGGTTCAAGCGCTGATGTTGAGAAAGGCCCTTCTATTCCTGCGCCTACCCAGCGCGCGCCTACTCAACGCGCCCCCGCTCCCCGTGCGCCTCCTGTCAAAATTCAAAAGACCAAAGTGTCAAGGGAACAACTCCTTTCTGATTTTTTTGGCGATGATGTTTCAGACATAGATGAACCAGTTCAGGGGGAGCAAGAGACCATTCCTCAGCGCACTCCTTCTCCAGTTGCGCCTCCACCTCCTTCTGGACCAGATCTAATCACAACGGAAACAGTTGATGTTGAAACTGAAGATGAATATGCGTCTCCTACTCTTTCACCTCTTCGTGCACCTCCATCTCCTATTGCGCCCCTACAAGCTGATGCGCCCCAGTCAACCCCTGCGCCTCCTCCTTCTGCTCCAGATTTGAGCGAGGTACTTACTATTCTTCAATCTTTGCAGTAGGGGCAAGCAAGTTTAGAGCAAGGTCAGACGCAGATAAAGTCTCAATTTGAGCTTCTTACTTCATTACTTACTGATCAATTTGAAGAGATCGCTGCCATTAAGGGGGAGATGAATTCTCTCAAGAACAAACTTTCTGCTCCTACTCCTCATCCGGCGCAGACTCAGGTACAACCTCATTCTGATCAGGCGCAAACCACCTCTTCTGCGCCTACTTTCATACCTCAGTCTGCTGCGTCTCAATCCAACATGAACGTGTTAGTATCAAAGTTGGATGTTTTGAAAGAATTGGTCGTTACTCACTTCACTGCAGCTCACTCAAGCTCAGACAGACATGCCGAACACATTTCTTCTGACATTATCACGGCTCAAAATGCCATTGAAGCTCACATTCAAATCTTAGAAGAAAATATTTCTCAGCAGCAGCAAATCACTCAGCGCTCCATTGATGAATACCAAAACATCAATGTGAATCACTTGAGTTACATCAGAGACGGTATCACTTCCACTCACTCTAGTGTCACTGACACTCAGGGCTTAGCGAACCGTAGTCATCAGCTCGCTAAACAGATTCAGCGCTCCGTTTCAGAGATCGTTGAAGGATTGAAGGACGATGATGCGCCTCCCAACCCTTAGTTTCTATTTTTGATTGTAAGTTATTAGAATCTTTTGTAATAGAATCAACTCTTTTATGTTAGTGATTTTGTGCTTACTTGTTTTAGCACCTTTTGTCTTTGTTCTATTCAAAACTTGTAATCTTTAACTCCTACACCCCAAGTTTTAATGAGAACAATGCATCACTTATTATCAAACCTTGTTCACTCAAACTCCTTGTTTGTAGAACAATGAATATTGTTTAAATTCATATGCATCATATTGAATTATTTCATACTTTCATGCATAGAGTTTAAACTTGGTTTAAACACTTTTCAAAACCAAAATTCATATATCATTTTGAATGTGTTGAACTGTTATTTCTATCTTTCCATATGTAATGTGTTATCCTTATTGGAATAGATTAGAATTCTATATCTTGGACTAGTGTGTGCATTAACTTGAGACATGAATTACCAATTTCATTCATTTGGACATGTTTTTATCAAGTATAATGTTTGTCCTTGATATAGTAGGTAATGGCATCAATCAAATAGGGGGAGATTGTTGGGTATGCCCACATATATCTCAGTTTTAATGTAATAGGATTTATTAGATTTGATTTATCCATCACCTAAGTTTTATTTCATGGACTTTAGACCCACATGTAAGAAGTATTTATACTTCATTTTTTTAAGTTGTCCATTGTTATAAAATAGGCTTAGAAATAGGGCAAGAAGATCAAGATTCAAGAAAAATCACTCAGTGAGTTGCGCCTCCTGCGCCACGCGCCATGCGCCTTTCTTCATTCGCGCCATGCGCCTTTCAGCGCGCGCGCACAAGGATTTATTCCTAGCTATGATACGCGCCTCTGTGCCCCTTGATTTAAGCGCACACATAATGTGCGCCTCTTGGCTCAAACGCGCCTCAAAGTGTTTATTCAACACTCAGTGATTTATTGAAGATTTAAAGACTTGAAGAGAATTCAAATTACGCCAATGATCCAACGGTGGTTAAAAGATGCATATGCGCCTAATCTATTGACACGTGTCCACAACGGTCACATTTATGTTGAGTGTTAAAATGGCCATAATATATGCATGCTCCAATCAACGAGCGACATCACATCTTATCCACATGGATCTCCAACAGCTAGTTTTTTTGAAGTTCACTATAAATACCCCATAACTTAAACATTTTGAAGTTGCTGAGTTTTGCTAAGAATTTCAAGAATTTCTCTCTCAAAGCATTTGTTGAAGATTTGAAGATTGCCTTCGTTTTTCCAGAATTCCTCAAGAACATCTTCATACCTTCATCCTTAGCCCAGATCTTCAAGCTATAACACTTTAGTTTCATTGTGCTCTAAATCATAAAGATCTAAATAGGGATGGCCAAAACCGGTTCTGGGCCGGTTCCGGTTCGGAACCGCCGGTTCCGGTTTGGCAAAAGGGTGAACCTTAACCGGCCCGGCCTGACCCCGGTTCCGGTCCCGGTTGGTACAAACCGGTTCCGGTTTGGCTCGGCGGTTCTTTTTTTTTTTTCAATGCTCACTCAACTGCCTGATTTTTTAAAAAAAAACAAACTGACAGTCACTCACTCTGCCAGGCGCCAGCCATACCTGACCACACACACACACTAGGCACTCCCTCCTAGCTAGCTAGCCCACTCTACTCTGCACTCCCTCCCAGCTCCCATCCCACTCACTGCCCCCATCCATCCCCACTGACACACGCCTAGTTAGGTAGGTACATGCCCATGCCCCGCATGCCAGAGAGAGGCCCGGCGGTTCACCGGTTTTGGTAACCCCGACCCTGAACCGGACCGGCTGACTCACGGTTCCGGTTACTCAGGTTCCGGTTTACTCCCCGGTTTGCTCCGGTTCCGGGATTTTCCGGTCCGGTTCCGGTCCGGTTCCGGTTCCGTTTGGCCATCCCTAGATCTAAAGAGTCTTGATACTAAAATCACACACGCACCTCTTTAAGTTTGATCACTTAGATCCATCTTTTAGAGATACACCGGTTATTGTTTTGGATTTGTTCATTCATAGAATATTAGATCTTGAGTTAGTGTAGAAGCTCAAAAGTTGTAATTTGTAACACTCACTCATTATATAAGATCTCCATTAGAAATCCAAGACTAACCATCTTGGTAGAAGACGTAGATCTTTCATTGATCGAACCTCTCCAAATAGCTTGTGTTATTATCTTGTCATTTACTTTCAAGTTATTATCTTCACTCACTATTTGCTTGTTTACTCATTGTAGATTGATTGATCTGAATTGTGTTGTGTTGTTAACCCATTTGCCTTAGTTTCTTATTTCACCCACTTTGAGCCAAAATCCTTAGTGTGTGTGTGCGCCCCTTTATCACACTTTGCGCCTATTTTCATTACTAAATTCCGCTGTGCATTTCACTCACTCACTTAGGCGCATTTCATAAAGCTTACTTGATAAAGAGTGCATTTGCAATTGAGTTTTTCAAGGGTACAAAAAGAATTTTAAAACAGCTATTCACCCCCCCTCTAGCTATTTTTCATACCCTTGTTGCCCTTTGGGACCAACAGTGTTTAGAGAGAGAAAGAGATGCGATAAAATGAAATAGAGAGAAGGAGGGGAGGGAGTTAGGCTTTTTATATACGGGGTAGGTTCGGTATTTAAAATTTTTAATTGACTGGTCAAAGGAGGCTAGGGGTGTACGAAATTTTGATCTCAGATCAACTCCTTATCTGATATTTGATCTGAGTGTTTCCTTATTTGGAATAAAATCTGGGATTAGGTTATGGAGTAGGTTTTGGGGAAAACTAGTTCCTCCATAAGTTATAAAAAGTCTTGTTTTTAACCTTTAAACCCTAAACTCTAAACCTTAAACCCTAAACACTAAACCTTAACCCCTATAAAAATATGACTTTTTATAACTTATGGAGGAACTAGTTTCCCCCAGAAGTTTCTCTTTTTTATGTTTAATGCTTTACTTTTACTTTTTATTTTTATTTTGAATTAATAATTATTAATACCTTTTCTATGGTATATGAGATTTTGAAGTTGTTCATTCTCATATTTTTTTTAGAAAAAAAATTATAATTTTAATACTGTTCTACATTGATGTTATCTTTTAATGTAATAAATAAATTTATTATCTAAATTTAATCTATTTTAAATATATTTTGTAACTGTAGTTAACGAAATAGAGAATAATGATAATTTTTTGACCTTCAGGGTGGGCGGTGTAAATTTCAAAGCTAATCGTTATGTATTTCGTCCATTTCATTAACGTCCATCCATAAATGCACCACATTGCCACAAATCGTGAACATTAGGAATGAAATTGCAAAAAATTGATACTTTGACAGCCATGTTGCAACTCTTGTAAAACTTTAGTGCACTAATGTGTCATTTGCCCAAGGAGTGTCAGCAAGAGTTAGACTTGGACCATCATTTTTGGACAAGAATAATACTAGGTGCACAAAAAAGTCACAAAAACTTCATCACAAAATCTTAGGTGTAATGATGTTATTGGTGTTTTTAATAAGAATGTGGCAGGTCCATTATCGATGCAACCAATAAAATATCGCCACCTTACCTTGTGAGCAAGATTTTATGATATTATTTTGTGCCCCTAGCATTCTCTTTGGACAAAGGGAATATTAGCTAAGGGCAAATGACGTGCACGGGTGCACTGAAAAACTAGATGAAACTGAGCAGTGATCCTAAATTTGAATTTGAACTCGGACAGGTCCCATAAATAAAGGCCAAAGAGCATATGAAACTGAGTGATTCTACATCTGAACTAGGACTATGAGATTGCAGCGCCCATAAATCAAGGCCAAAGATTGCTCTTTGCGCCTACGATCTGAATGCACAGAAGTCCTACTCTTTATAAAGACACGAGTTAGATTTTCCAATAATATGGATTACATTTTAGCAGTGTGTAAAAACACTATAATTACACGAGTTGCATATTATAGTAATATAAATTACATTTTTACGGTATGAGTTTCAGACTTCTGTTTAATGAGTTTCAAACTTTTGTAAAATATTATTTTACACTACCCAAACCTTTTTAAAGGGTGTGAGGGGGCGGCTAGGTCTCACATTATACTGTAACCTCATAGCAACAAGATGACCGGATTCACCACCAAGAGTAGACCATACTGAGGGGTGTGAGGTGTCGGTTGCTACCTCATAGTCACCGGATCACCAAGCGTAGATTATACCCCACACCGGAATCACCAAGTCCACCGACCACACCGCCACAGAATCACCCCTCAGTAACTAGGCAAGCAAAGAGTTTTTATCAAGCTAGTATACAGTCGTACAACAAAAGACAAGTAGTAAATGTGTTTTATTGCACTATTTATCAATCAAAATTGAAATCATACAATACAACCCAATACAACCCAATACAACACATACATATTCTTCTAAGCACATCTCTCAAAATTGGAGGTTATCTATCTGACTGTCCCAAAAAATCATTCCCAATCCTCATCAGCCAACTCATTCTCATTACCTTCTCGCGGTGGTCTAACCACCAACACCACCGTCCCTAAACTCTTCTCCACCCCATTTTCCCTCAACGTTGACCCTCTCTCCACCTTCAAACCACCATCCTCAGCCGTCACTAAATGAAACCCATTATTATCACCCACCTCTTTGCTCCCTCTATCCGCCACCACCAAAATAGCCTCCTCCTTATACCACCTATTCACCGTCCAAGGCAGCGCCCTAGCATCATCAAACGCTACCGCAACTCCGCCTCTCTTCAACCCCGCCACCGGGGTCCACCCCGGCAACACCACCCAACTGCTCCATGGCTTCTCAGCCACCACCACACCGAAATCACCTTTACTCCCACACTCCCAAGGCGCATCCACTATTGCCGCCTCCTTCTCCGCCGCCTTACACACCGGTAAAACAGTCACCACCGTCGACTCCGCCACCTCCCCTAGTGTCATCCTCACCACCGGAACTTTAACAGCACCCATAATTCCATTTTCCCCTTCTCCGACCTCCTTAGACTCCAATTCCCTTGTAATCCATTCCTTCGCCGGCTCTGATTCGGCGTATCCCAAAGCCTCTTCAAGAGTCGCCTTCCTCTGTTCAGTCCCCTCCGCGTATTCAAGTGCTTGCCGGTAATGCATAAATGCGAGATTATCGGCCGGAAGTGTGTAATTGAATCTATCCCACCCTCTATCCCCACGCCGGCGAGGAAAATCCTTCATAGCCCTCGCAAGCTCATTCGCCCCTTTCCCATCAACGTTGTTCTGAACCAAGTACTTCGCCGCCGCCACCCGCTCTTCAGCGCTCAACAATCGAATCTCATACAGAATCTCCGCCCCACTTTGGTTGAAAAACTCGATGATTTCAGCATCGGCGTTGGACTGAATTAGAGACTGACGGACCTGAGCGGCGACTACGAGTTGGTTCTGCTCGACGCCGGAGATTCCAGTGATTTCTTCGATTGTGGAAGCGACGAAGCCGTCTTGGACTAAAGAAGGGATGAGTGTGGCGTATTCGTACCAGAGGGCGAGGCGGTTGATGAGGATTTCGAGGCGAGCGTTGGTGTCAAGGTTGCGGAATTGGGGAGGGATAGGGGAAGGAGGTGGACGGAAGGGTTGGTAGAGACTCTGTCCTGGATTGGGTGGGGGTGGTGGGGAGGGAGTCATGATGGCGGAGATTCGGAATTTGGAAGGTGGCTGTTTGTGATTGTGGGTGGTGAGGGGAAGTGGGTGGTGGTGGGAGAGACGGTGGTGGCGGGTGGCGGAGGAAGGTGATTTGGAGGTGGTGGTTGTTGCAGTTAGAGAGAACATGGTTATGGTTGTGGGAGCTTCAATCTATCAGAGTAATTGGAAATGGATATTTTGGGGATGATGGATGAAGAAGGATGGAGGGAAAGTTTAAGAGCCTTATCTTACCCAATTCGTATCTTATCTTCAGATATTTTGCTGTGTGTTTTTTTTACTTCTATTTTTTTTTTCAATAACTCCTGTAATTTCTTTTCAAAAAACAATAAAAAAAATAATAATAATAAAAAACTCCCGTAATAATAAAAAAACTTTCCGGTAAGTGCCTGTCAAATACTCCCTCCGCCCCACTAGAAGTGAGACTTCTTTCCTTTTTGGGCCGTCCCACTTAAAGTGAGACTACCCAAAATGGAAATGTTTTAATATACTTATATTCATCATTCCCCACTATTTAACGCAACTCATTCTCTCTCTTCATTTTCCACCACATTTTATTCAACCAACACCACTATTTACCCCACTCATTCTCTCTCTTCATTTTCTACCACATATATATCACTTTATCTTAAATATCGTGCCCACTCCTCTAGTCTCACTCTCAATGGGACGGAGGGAGTATGTTAAATATTCCCTCTCTCCGGCTCTTTTTTTTTTTTTTTTTTTTAAGAGGATGAATTACTTGCATTGACAAATATACAAAAGATGACTATCCACGCATTTTGAGGAAGCTCATCCCAAATGACATAGTTCGTAGACTGACTAACAATTCTAGAGAAGTAATCCGCTAACAAATTAGCACTACGCCTAACAAGAGACAAAAATACATTGGCAATCTCATATAATAGGGAACGGCATTCCTTGATCAAACTACCGTACTCTGTGAGATCCTTCGCTACTGTTGTAGTGGCATTATATACAATTGAGCTATCAGTTTCAATAATGACATTCGTCCTTCCTGAACTTTTGATCCATGATAGAGCCTCTAACACCCCCATTGCTTCACCCTCGGTAACAATATAAGACCCATGGTAACCCTTTATGCGAGCTTCCACAAAACTCCTAGTTTCATTTCAGAGCACCATGGCCAACCCAATGACTTCCATAGACATTGCAAAAGATGCATCTGTATTTAACTTCAAACTGTTTGGTGCTGGAGGATGCCAATCGACACAAGGCTGGGAAGAAAGACTAACACCAAACCCTGTTATTTCGCTCATGCCATATAGCCCATAAAACCATTGCATATTTCTCACTTGTCTCCCCCCGCAAAGTTGACAAACACAAAAATAACCAGTCCACAAAACAATCAACATAAAAAGTTGGATCGGAGATGACCTCGTGCAAACCAGCAGCTAGCCAACAATCCATGACAGACGGACACCCCACAAACAGATGCCAATTGCATTGGACTCTATACCAGCCATCAACAGTGTTATTAAATCACAACTTATATGCACTACGGACCGTATATTGGCCATCTTTGGAATGATGCCAAATGCGAGAATCCGTACTCCATCGTGCACCAAATGGGACAACTAAAATAAACTTCGCATCGTCTTCCAAAAATAAAGACTTCACCAAAGGAAAATTCCGTTTACGAGAGCCTGGGAGTAATAACTAACTAACCATGGAGAAATCAGGAATATAAGGAGATGTCGGGTATAAAAGCTGGACTCTCTTTGAAAACACGGGTCAGTCCATATACTAATATTTTCTCCCGTCCCAACCTTCCACCGTAACCCCAGTTTTAAGAGATCTTGTGAAGCGCAAATGCTTTTCCAAGCATAGCTCGGACACTGCCCATCCATGGCATTCAAAAAGTCCCTTTTTCCCGCTTTATTAAAAAAAACTTTTCAAAATCTAAGTCCCCGTCAAATTTGTTAAATCTTCCCTCTGTCTCACTTTAAAGTTCTTACTTTTATTTTTGGTTTGGTCTGTCCCAATTTAAGGTTCTTACTTTACTTTATTACCAAAAATAATTGATAACGGCACTTACATCACACTAATTCCATCAGGGGGAAAGTATTCATTGATCATCTTGCTAAATTTCTGTGTGACGAAGTGAAGGGGGTCTTGCAATTTCCCGACGAAGACATGATATGTACTACAACGGACGAAGATAAATGGCAACGTTTTTTCGATTGAGCGGAAAATAAGCATGGTTATGGGATAGGAATTCTACTTGTTAATCCCAAAGATGTCTACACTCCAATTGCTATCCGTCTAGAGTTCAATGCCACAAACAACATGTAATAACCGGCCCCTTCCCTAATTAGTTTATTTTGGGGACTCTTTAATTATTAATTGGGCCGAGCCATTAATGAAAGAATTAGGTTTAGTTATTGGGTCAAAATAGAAAAGCCCAAGTCTTTATTATAATTGGAAAAGGAATCCTTTTAAGGTTAGGAGTTGAAAACCCTACCCTCTCTATATATACCTCTCTAGTTTATCCTAGCCTCTCTATTGTTAATCAAGAAAAGAAAATAACACAGAGAAAAAGAGAGAGGGCGGGGGCGGCACAAGAAGCCGAGGAGGAGAGAGAGATTGGGAAAGAGAGAGAGAGAGAGAAAGATAAGGGAGAAAGAGAGGGTGAAAGATCAACCAAGGTAAACCCCATCTCCATAAGCTTTTCTTTATTTCCATAGATTGATTATTAGAACACAATGATCAATGATTTAGAACCCTAAATATTATGATCAACTAGGGTTTGGTTGATTAGGGATTAGAGAAGAAGATGATATATGTGCATGTGTATGCGTGTGACATTATGTGTGTGTATGCCGAGTGTGTGTAGTGTGTGTGTGTGTGTGTGTGTGTGTTTTGTGTGTGCTGGAAAGGGTGAAAACAGTGTGTGTAATGGTATTTTGGAAAGTATTGGGAATTGAAGGTGGAAAACCCTAGTAGTGTTATGGTGAAACCCTAGGGGTATTTTGGGTAAACCTGGGTATTTTGGGTATAAATCTAATTGGGTAATATGAGAAACCCTAGAATGAATAATTAACCTTAGAAAGGAGTTAAAGAGAATAACTCGTAGGTTAATAATAAGAGAAGTAAATTATAATTGGGATGGAAGTAAAATAGTGTTTACTTGCGTCTAAAGAAAGTTATGTTGCATGATTGTAGATTCGTGCGCGTGGCATTGTAAAGGAGATTAAGCAAGCCAAGGTAAGTGATTACGTTCCTAGTATTTTGAGTTTCCTCCGTTGAAATAGGATCCTCATAATTCTTTCTAAAGTATAGCTACTAATTGGCCGGTAGTATTTGAACTCTTATGACACGAACGTCTGTTGAATTGATCTTACCCTTGATGTGTATTGTTCAATGGGTATCTAAAGTGATTGAAATTGTGTTATGTGTTCTTGTACCTTTGAACACTTGAATGAATGTTACTGTATCTAATTGAAACAGTGCAGTTAGCTTTGTCTGATTGAAAAAGACTTAGCATGAATTAGTCTGATTGAAAAGGACTAAATGAAATTGTCTAGTTTGATTGAAAAGAACTTAGGCACTTTGTACTACTTAATGAGGTAGTTTTAATGATCATGATTTAATATTAATAAGGGAGCACCCTGAAAAGGTGTAAGGTCTCTTAGTTACTTAACACCCTGAAAAGGTGTATTGTAACTATGGAATTGACGAACTTGTGATAGTGCCACAACTTCCTTAAGTGATATAACTGTCACGACCCGAAAACCCGTCTCTATTTTCTTAGTAGTAAATATTTATTTATTTATTTATTTACTTATTTATTTATCTATTTAAATATTTATGTGTGCATTTATATCTCATAATATTTTTATGCCTAATATTTTAATTGATCATTTGTGCTAGTGTAGAGTTATTGGGTCTTAGTTGTTAGTGGGGAATATGGGTTTATGTGTTAGTAGGGCTAGAGGGGGCCTAGGTGTAAGATTTTAAAATTAATCATCACTACTCCCTCCCTCTCCCTCCCTTCTCCCTCACTCTTCTCCTGCACACACACACACACACACACACACACACTCATTTCACTCTCTCTCTCCATTGTTGGTGAAAGGTAAGAGCTCCATCTCTTTTCTTCATTTTGATCACCTTCTACTCATCTTTTCTTAATACCCATTTTATGTAAAATGTTTAGATCGTCGCTAGGATCGTTTGTAGTCAAGAAAATTCGAATTCCATTTCCTTTCATAAAATCCAAGTAAGTTACTTTTCCCCCATTTATGCAAAAAAATGTTCATCCTTAGCTCATTTGATGCTCTAGTTGTTATATATTACTTCTTGGGTTGATTTGGAGTTGATTTGCATTTTATCCATTTTTGTGAAATTTTGATGTTTGAATCATATCTTGAATTGGGTAGTCTAGATGATGTTATATGAGTCATTTTAGACTTATAAGTTGTTTTGGTACATTAGTATGCTAGTTAGAAGTGTTAGATTTTGGTTGAGTTGTGGAATGGGAAGAAATGGGTAAGAATTCTGCCATTTTTGCCGATTTCCGGCAGAACAGGGGTCTTGGGCGACCGCCCACTTTTGGGTTGGACGACCGCCCACTCGGTCAGTTGGTTTTGGTGTTAAGCAATGATTTTGGGCGACCGCCCTTGGGGGCTATGGGCGACCGCCCATGAGGGCTGTTCTGAAAGTCTCTATTTTTGAGTTGTTTTAAGAGTCAAGCTTGGTCTAGGCTCGGAGTGCTACCCTAATTGAGTTAAATGGTCGTCGTGGAACACTTCATTGTTTGGAATTGATTCCTTTGTGATCAAATGTGATATGGAAATTGATAAATTATTGTTTGGGAATGTTGGAACGACTTTATTATGTGTGGTTGGTTTTAATTCATCTTTTGGTGATTATTTGGCATGGTTCCCTACTTTGGAATCATTAAGTGTTTATCAAGCTAGTATTTATTGCTTAGCGTTTATTTGAAAGTCCAGCTGGTATTTGTGGTTGTGTAGGGTGATGAGAATATTATAATGGCACCGAGCCGAGTCCATTATAATGTGACCATTGTTTTGCCCTTATTTTCCTCTTCCAGATTGGCCTTGGTTGAGATGAGCTAGCTCCCTTTGTGAGTATTCTAGCTAGTTGGTTTTGGTTTATGACTTTGTGTCATTTTCCCTTGTTACTATTGGTTCTTGGTTCCGGTACCGGGTTATTATCTTCAGCTGTTTATGCTACTATGAAGATGGTTTGATTGGTTGAAGCTGCGCAGCAATTGTTCTATCCTTTTTGGTGGAAACCTTGGCTTATATCCTTTGTTACTTGTTTATTTCCGCTGCTATCTGTTAACTGCTAATTGTCGTGCTATGTGAGTTTTATTATTGTTTATTGCATCTTAGCATGTCATGTAGTTGCATAAGTGGCTTATTGAGATTTATCTCACCCCCTTTCCTTTTATCTTTGTTTTTCCTTAAACCCCCCAGGAGGAAAGTAATAGGACTCGCTGATCACGAGGAGGACGTCGAGAGGGTTCGTGGCTTTTGGGGCAGGTTGTTGTTCAGTTTGCATTACTTAAATGTGTAACCTTGGGATAGTATTACCAAACTGTGACATCATTAAGAAGTTGTAATATTTTGTATTTTGGTGTAAGCTTGTGGAGCTTATACTAGTGGTTTAGTATTGATGTTAAGATTTGGATTTCTAAAACCGTGTATGATCATCTTTTGGTATTAAAGGAAATTTTTATCTTGTGTATTTTGGTGTTTTATTGTTTTTAAGTCGACGTCCAGCTCGCGAGCTCCCGGCCCGCGGGGTCGGGGTCGCGACAATAACTGTATTTTAAGATTATTACAGTTAAGTTATTGATGTATAGCCTTTCATAGAGAATATTTGTTTGGCTCCATTCTTTCGGTCATCTCTTCTTAGTACCCGGAGAGATCCTATATGAACTTACTGAGCATTGTTCGCTCACCCATTTCATTTATTTCCCCTCCCAGGTAAAGAGTAGGAGAAGGGATAGTCGCGGAGATGGCGGCGCATTTGAAGAGATTGAAGTTATCACTTTAATGTTATAGTTGAATAAGCTAGTGAGTTGTACTAGCCGTTACGTTTGAAAGACAGTTATGCTTCCACGTTATTTTAAATTATGGTTATATTGTACTAGCCGTTGGAATAACGGGCCTTATTTTAAGGATTTAGTATTTGATTAAGGACTATTCTATTATTGGAAAGTTTGGGGTGTTACAGTTGGTACCAGAGCATTAGGATTATAGCTTAAAAGGGATAGGAACTCTGATATTGAATAGGTTTGATCTGAGTGGTTTAGGAAGACTAAGAATCTTGAGGATGATTAGTTGGTTATGGAAACTTGTTATTTTAGGAAAGAACCTAATATAAGAATTCCTCGACGGATATGAGGAATATAAGTGAATACTTTGGAGTGAAACAAAAGTATTGAAAGGTTACACTAGAATGTTATTCTTTTAAGTTTCCTATGGAAATGAGGATTATAGTCATATATACCTTTGAGTTATATGGTACTAATAATGGTTATGTCTTAATTGTAAGAGATGGACGGACCTAGAAGAAACATGAAGATGAACATGAAGCATAGAACACATAAGAAAAGAGTGATTCAGAGGTATGCACTCAAGATTCAGAAGCTAAATGAAGATTTGGAAACTGAAAAGACAAGAGTGAACTTTACACTAGAGAAGTGGATGCGAGATAGGAAGGCATTTCTAGATACTCGCAAGGAATTGGAAGAAGTTAAGGAGATCATGAATCAAAATGAAAAGTACTATCATGAGACCAGAGAAGAAGCTTACCAATGGTTCTATGAATTGAAAGATTTGAAGGAAACTAGAGCTAGAGAGTTGGAACAGACAACACTCGTAGGCAATGAAGCACCAAATGAAGAAGAATTGGTAGCTAAAGATGAAGTAGAGGAAATAGACATTAACCTTGGGGACAATGAAGCTACACCGATTGTGATTGATGATAATGAACCACCAGTGGTACCGGTTCGTAGGTCTAGAGGTAGACTAAGAGGCTCTAAGAAGATTCCAAAGGTGCCTAGGGGAAGGCCTAGGGAGGTGTTGTTCCATGATCGAAAAGTGGAACGTAAAGTTATTTTATAGAACTGATGATTAGTTCTAGTCTAGAGAGAAACGCTAGAATTTTTGTTTTGCTTAGAATTATTCCAAGAGATTCTTTGCAATAAAAGTTTTGATTATTTTAAGAAAATGGCTTTATCGAATTGTTTTCGTTCTTGAATGATAAAGCGCGTGAGCTAATCTAGAACGAGAAAGTATTGGTCGAGTGAAAAGACCATGAGTATTAATTGGCTTATTGAAACGGCCAAAGTGAATTTAGTTTTGGTCTATTGAAACGATCGAAACAAGAGTAAAGTAACCTATTGAAATGGTCAAATGTAAAACTAATTGGCTCAGTGAAACAACCAAGTGTGAATAATACTAGGTCTAGTGAATCGACCTGTGATTAATAAGTAAAGTCTAATGAAATGACTTCCCTAAGTAGTGTTGGTCTATTGAAACGACCAATGAAAGTGATAATGGCCTATTGAAATGACCGATGAAAATAGTAATGGTCTAATGAAACGATCACTAAGTCTAGTAAAGTTGACTAATGAAGATAGTGATGGTCTATTGAACCAGTGGTCTAGTGAATGTCCTATAAATTGAATGTTAGTCTGTGGAGACGATCTATAGTATGAGAGTGCGTGAAAACATCTAGTATTCATGATACTAATGATAGTATCATATTATCCGGCAAGTGTTCGAAACACCAGAGTGGCTGAGTTTATGATGCTAACTCAAGGAAGTATGACGGTGGACGACTATGGTGCTAGATTCACCGAATTGCTGGAATTTTCCCCAAAGTTCTTTGATAATGAGGCGCAAAAGGCTCGGAAGTTTGAAGCTAGGTTGAGTGACCGGATTAGATACAGAATTACTCCATTGATGCTACCAACCTATGATCAAGTGTTGGATAGGGCAAGGATAGTGGAGAAGGAAGCAGACAGTTACCGCAGTAAGAAAGAAAAGAAGAAAAAGTCTACTGAGAAGGAGTCGACTGGATCTAAGGGAACTGGAACTGCGATGGAAACAATAAGCGAAAGGCTGCTGACGATCGCGAAAAGGATGGTACTGCAAGTAAGTACCAGAGTAAAGGCTATGGAAATCGAAAGGATAGTAAAAAGGGCGACGCTAAAGGGCAAGGTTCGGATGAGAAGTGCCAAGTCTGTGATGGAAAACACAAGACCGATGATTGCTGGTATAAGGAGAAAAAGTGCTTTAACTGCGATAAAGTGGGACATCCACAGTGGAAATTCCTGGAACCTAAGAAAGATGCTAAGGCTCAAGGAGCAAAGGATTACAACAAGGAAACGGTGGAGGTCGTAGACGTATGTTTACCATGACAACTAAGGATGCTAGGGCCACCAATGATCTTGTGGCAGGCACGATTCAACTATATTCCCATAATGTTCGTGCTTTGATTGATACTGGTGCTACGCATTCTATGATAAATTCTTGCTTAGCTAAGAGAATGAACTTAAATCCTGAGGCGTTAGAGATTTCTTTAGTTATAGATACTTTAACTGGAGAATCGGTCCCTATTACGTCTATATTTAGGAAGTGTCCCTTGAAATTGGACGGGAAAGAGCTTCAGGTTGATCTCATTAGTTTGGAGATCGAATAATTTGATGTGATATTAGGAATGGACTGGTTAGCTGTATACCATGCCCATGTAGATTGTTTTAAGAAGGAAGTCCGCTTCAGATTGTTATATGGAGAAGATTGTTGTTTCCAAGGAACGAAACCTAGGACCCGATCGAATCTCATTTTGGTAATGAAGGCTTGTAATCTATTAAAGAAAGGGTGTGAAGGATTCTTGGCGTACATTGGTGATACGAACAAGAAGGAAGCAAGTATAGAATCACTTTATGTGATTAAAGACATCAAGGACGTGTTTCCAGAGGATTTACCGGGGATACCACCAGAAAGAGAAGTAGATTTTTCTATTGATTTGGTACCGGAGACTACACCAATATCGAAGGCGCCGTACCGAATGGCCCCATCAGAATTAAAGGAATTGAAGGAACAACTACAAGAGTTGTTGGATAAGGGTTTAATTAGACCGAGTGTGTCACCATGGGGTGCACCAGTATTATTTGTGAAGAAGAAGGATGGGTCGATGAGGTTATGTATCGAATATTGTGATTTAAATCATGTGACGGTATGGAATCAATAGCCGTTGCCAAGGATACATGATTTATTTGACCAACTTCGTGGAGCGTGTTATTTCTCTAATATAGATTTGAGGTCTGGTTATCATTAACTGAGAGTGAAGAAGGACGATATAGCTAAAACTGCCTTTAGGACAAGGTATAGTCATTACGAGTTCATGGTGATGCCGTTTGGATTGACTAACGCACCGGCAACATTTATGGAGCTTTTGAATAGGATATTTCAGAAGTTTCTGGATAAATGTGTAATTATGTTTATTGATGATATCTTGGTGTATTCAAAGACCAAGGAAGAGCATGAAGAGAACTTGAGGTTAGTACTGCAGATCTTGAGAGAGCAGAAGTTATATGATAAATTCAAGAAGTGTGAGTTTTGGTTGGAGAAAGTGGCATTCTTAGGGCACGTGGTGTCAAAGGATGGAATAGCTGTGGATCCAACAAAAATAGAAGCAATCGTGAATTGGGAGAGACCAACTTCGGTTAGTGAGATAAGGAGTTTCTTAGGTTTGGCTGGCTACTATAGGAGATTCGTAGAAGGTTTCTCAAAGTTGTCAGTGCGATTAACGAAATTGACTCAGAAAGGAGATAAGTTTGTTTGGTCAGAAGAGTGTGAAAAGATCTTTGAAGAGTTGAAGAGACGATTGGTGTCTGCACCCGTTCTTGCTTTACCATCGGGATCGGATGGATTTGTGATCTATAGTGATGCTTCGCTTAAAGGATTAGGCTGCGTGTTGATGCAAAATGATAAGGTTATAGCTTATGCATCTAGGAAATTGAAGAATCATGAGAAGAATTATCCAACCCATGATTTGGAATTAGCTGCAGTGGTGTTTGCTTTGAAGATATGGAGACACTACTTATATGGGGTGACATGTCAGATTTATACGGATCATAAAAGTCTTAAGTACATATTCACCCAGAAGGAGCTTAATATGAGGCAAAGAAAATGGTTGGAGTTGTTAAAAGATTATGATTGTACGATTTTGTACCACCCTAGAAAAGCTAACAAGGTGGCAGATGCGTTAAGTAGGAAAAACCGCGGAACGTTAGCAGCGTTAATTTCTAAGGAGGAAAGTGCGTGGAACAGCATTGAAATTTCAAGCATGGAAGTGCAAGTTAAGGGTTATTTGGCTCAAATGAGTGTTCAGCCAACGCTTATGGATAGGATTAAAGAAGTGCAAGGAGTAGATGAGGAAGTATTGAAGGTGCACGAGATTATTGCTAAAGGGAAGACATCGGACTTTCGTGTAGGTGTGAGAGCCCGCGCCCGAGATGATCGGATCACCGCGAAATGACTGCCCGTGAAAGCGGTTCGCGCCCGTCTCGTGCTGATGCGCTTTTGGAAATGCGCTCGGTTCTCACACAATGGTTTCCTCTTGATGCTGTGATTTGATTGCAAGAGTCGTCACCTCATTTTGATTTTAGGAAAAATGAAGAAAAAACCTTTTTTGAGAAAATGGGTTCGGGGGCTAAGTTACGAGAAGAGAAGGGGTTAGGCACTCTTCTCACCCGTGATGGTCTCTATATGCGTGCCACTTATATTCAATTTTATGCCTTTTAATTTGGATTTTATGCCCTACCAAAAAATGGTGATGAAATATATATGGAGGTCTTCCTATTCTAGGAAGTTTCATTTTTATTCACAACCGGGAACTCGGTTTGAGTGGAATCCCAGATTGGTTTTCAAGAATGGTTTTGATCATATCAAGCAATAATACATCCACGGGAGGGGATATTACACAATTACACATATACAAAAAATAGGGGAGACAAATCCCACAAATAATAATAAATATCCTCGACGGTGCTTTTGTTGATTTCGGTGACACTTTCCGTCCCCGAGCCGTCGTACCTGTCCTAAAATCAATCCGATTCCAAAAACTAAAAATTTGGGGTTAATCCCGGAATACTAGGGATCACAAGGGGAGTTTTTGTAGACTTTTTGGACCAAGTTTAGGCCCCAAACACATGCAATAAAGTTGATCACAAAATTCAGCCCAGAAAAGGCAAACCGAAACCTTAGCATGTTTATCACCAATTTTCACCATCTTATCTTGGGAATATGACAAAACCAAAAGAACAAAAGTTGAATAAGACGCATAAAAAATGAAGATCCCAAAATTTGGAGTTCATAGGATGAGTTTTAGTGGTTCAAAAGGTTTCTGACATTTCAATGTCAGAAACTGGAAGTGCAGAATCTGAATTTTTGAGTTTGAAACATATGTTTGTAAGGAGCACTTCCATTGATCCAAAAAATTTATAAAAATATGATAATCATTCTGAGTTCATTTAGAACAAAATCCATGTTTTGATATTTGTCCAGAAAATTATTTTTCATCAAGTTTGAAGCCCAAGAACACAGAAAGGTACCACAGTGAATAAACAATTCAGAATCACAGAGACCCAAATTTATGCATTAAAATATGATCTAGGAATGTAATATGAGAATGAAACTTTATTATCATATATTTAAACATGTTATGAACAACTTTTGTTCTTTGACCTAAACCAGAAAACCACTCTAAGATGGATTTACAAGCTCATCAAAATCAAGACTCTATACAGAAAGTAAAAACTGATTATATGAGGCATGATTATAGACCTCAAAACACTACTATATCTTCAAACCAAGGCATGAAACTCAAGTAATTTGATATTTAACATGTTAACAACATTATCCAAGAGCTATTTGTCAACAAATAATGATTTTCACATGCATGATCATGAAGGAAAGCCAAAGAGGGCAGATTTACGCCCTTTGAGAGAAACATGAAGATTTTCATACACAAATTAAAGCATATGAATATTATGACTATTATGAACATATATAAACATAATATACTGAGTATTAGCATCACATGATCATCATTTATATACATAAACAAAGCTTTACAAAGCTAAAAAAACATGGAAGATGAAGGAAACCTAGTCATTATTTGACTAGGTTCCAAACCACTCCCAATATTGCTTACATATCTAAAGAGCCAAGGTTTACATAGAGTTTTACCTAGCTTTTGAGATTATGGGTGCTCCCTTTGTCAACCAAGGGAAGACTTTTTCTTTTCTTTTTGCTTTGTGTTTGATCAAAGTTTTGGCTTTGATGTGTTTTTTTTGGTTTGTTTGGTGATTTATGGGTGGTGTATGAGTGGTGGTGTGGTGATGGTGTGGTGGTGGTGTTCTTGTTGAGAGAGAATGAGAGTGGAGGATGGTAGGGTTTTTTTTTCTTTTTGTTTTTGTGTCTCTCTTATGAAATGGATGAGAGTGGTGTATATAGGAGGAGGGAGGTGCTAAATTGGTTGTAACTTGGAGGGGGGAGGTTGTAAATTGCTGGATTCATCATCTATCCTTCTTGACTAAGGCTTAAAGTCATCTTTCTTATCTCTGTTCCGGCTTTCCGCTCCGCAACTGCTCCGTTGTGCGCATCTCCGGTGTCCCGGTTGTCCGCGAGTTCAACATGAAAGTTGCTCGGAATATTTTTCTAGTCAGGCCGGTATATCTGAAATATTTTTATGAGCAAGGAACGACAATAATATATTTTTTGCTCTTCTTGACCAGTTGATAAGATATTTTGAGATATTTTCCAATTTGGATAACCATCTTTCCGGCTCCGGCTTTTCGCTCCGTAACTGCTCCGTTGTGCGCGCCTCCGGTGTCCCGGTTGTCCGCGAGTCCAACATGAAAGTTGCTCGGAATAATTTTGTGGTCACGCCGGAATATCTGAAATATGTCAATTAGCAAGGAAAGGTAATAATATATTTTTAATGCACAGAATGGATAACAGCGAGCAGTTCGGGGGGTTGCGGGCCCCGTTTCCGGTCCCGCAACTCGAAAAACGAAATTTTTGCCTGTTTGCTCGTTTTTTCGCTCTGATCATGAATTTGAAGTCCGTTTATCCATTCGATGCACCGATAAGGCTCACGGCAGTCCCGCACATCCAAATCGAGGGTTTTAGGTCAATTTTCGGGTTTAGACCGATTCAAAGTGGGTTTTTAGGGGTGCGAGATCAGGGTATCTACAGAGCCCCTCGTCGAATCTCCTAGTTAAAAGGGATTCTACGATTCACTAAGAGACACTCGATCTCGTCTAGGGTGTAACGGCTGGGTCCAAGGTAGGACTTCCTACGTATCTCTTTCGAGAATCAAGCCTCCGTAGTTCTAACTCAAACTATCAATCAAACACAGACAATGGTCGGTTCCGGTTTCCCGGTTTACCTACGTATCTCTCTCGAGAATCAGACCAAACGTAGTTCAGGTTTATTAAAATTTAAAGCAGGGGGTAGCATTGAGATGCGATATCTCTTTGCTGGGGATGGGGGTTGGCATTGAGACATGGTTATGAGAATGGGCGACTGAGCTCACCAAGGTAAGCTGCCTACGTATCCCTTGCGGAAATCAAATCGCGGCGTAGTTCTGGGGAGGTACAACTCGGGCCCCCGAGATGACCAAGGTGGAATAACATAACTTCAACTGGGGAACGTACGACGTTGCGCAGTTCGGGGGAGGTAATCTCGGGCGCCCGAGAAGACCAGGGTGGAACAACATAGCATTGCTGGGGAGTTACATTGAGAAGCGAAGTCTCTTTGCTGGGGGTTTGGTATTTGACCAACAAATTGCGAGAATTGGCGACTGAGTCCAACGTTGTGAACTGCCTACGTATCCCGCCGTGGGAATCAAGTCGAGTCGTAGTTCTGATTAGAACCGACTCGAACAATTAAGAGAAGGTTTAAGACCAACACGACTCAAGGGTTGACGCAAGGTACAATCCGAGTAAAGTGTGCATTGAGATTTGATCTCTCTTTGCAAAGGGATGGAAATCATGAAGGGAGAACGTACGACGTTGCGCAGTTCGGGGAGGTAATCTCGGGCGCCCGAGAAGACCAAGCTGGAAAAACATATCTTTTCAAAAGGGGGACCTACGACGTTGCGCAGTTCGGGGGAAGTAATCCCGATCTTTCGAGAAAACTGAGGGCAATAAACAACTGAAGCCATTTATGTACACAAACTAAAATCAAAGATACGCTGCATTCTGCGCCGTCCAGATTCTTCTGCCTTTGTTTTTGCTGTGTGATGAGATTTTTGTACCTTTTTTAAGCGAGAGACCACCGCTTTGTGTGATCCACTGGTGCTGTTTTAACCCCGACTGATTCTTTTTTGCTATTGGGAGGGATAACAGGATCGGCTTCATCCGTTGATCTACAAGTTAGCTTTGCATGCAGTGGCAGATGTGATTCACACAGATAAAAATTGGATTATTCTGACCGAACACAATCTTTCTTTTATTCTGAAATTCCGGATACTCTATTTTTTATTTTTTTTAAATGACACCGACTCGCGATTAATGACCAACACTGAATCAAGCCCGGATTTCAGAGGGCGGCTGCGGTTATATTCATGATAAAGGGGACAAGGTTCAATGCCTAGGGATGAGGACAAGGAAAATGTCAGCTTTTCTAAGAGCCGCCGTACGGACGACTGACACCTTCTGCTGGGTTTTTGACTTTTCGAACCTTGCTTTTGACTAGGGGGACGGGGAGACAACCCCTTTTGGAATACTGATGATTTAGGCCGAGTTTTTGGGAGGTTATAAAAGGGGAGGGGGAGCTCTTCTTATTTCTCACACCAACCAACTTCTCCTTCTTTCCTGCTTTGCATCCTTTAGCTCATTTCCCTTCTAAAATGGCTAATCTTGGCCAAACCCTGGTTAACATCGAAGAATACCGGGTAGGACTCGACTGCTGGGTGAATTCATACCCAAATAATGTACGAGCGGTGCTAGAAGAAAACTATCATTTCAAGTTGCTCTTTACTCTGAGGAAGCTTCCCATTCAGTGGGAGATGATCCGCGGTGCTTCTGTTTTCTGGTCAACCCGGACCCACTTGTTCAATTTCAATCAAGACGAACTGTGTCCCACCTTTGAGGAATTCTGCGCGATTACAGGCAATACCATTTACGGCGAGGCCATGGTGCCCACTTCCCGCAGGACACCTGCTCGGTGGCTCATTGAAACCTTCGGCTTTGATATTGACTTCTCAAGGGTTCTCCTTCATGGGACCCACCTTGACATTACTTGCTTCCCCGAACTCTTTGGCGAGGCTGACCCTCATAACCCGGTGTACTCCGACCGTAGGGACTTTGCCTTGGTTATGTGCCTATTTGCAGAGATGTTTTTCGTTTCTTACGACGGCTTCATCGACTCAAGGATGGTAGACATCGTTGATTCTTGCAAGCGTGGTGCCGGCAACGTGATGACTGTCCTCTTGGCTGAGACTTTGCATGGGCTGAACGGCTACTATCCCAGAGGTGATGCTTTCACGTCGGGCAGCCCCATTCTATTGCATATCTGGCTTCAGGAGCATCTCAAGATCATTTGGCCGGTGTCGAATCCAGACTATACCCCTTCTATGCTTCCAAGGCGAGGTTTATACAGGCAAAACTGCACTACCGTCAAGGAGTGGGTTGGACACTTTTGGCGGATCACATCGGCAGACATCACATGGGTGCCTCCACATTGGGGTTTGAGCAGGTATCTCATTACGAGTGAGGGTCATTCCTTCATCTGGCTGGCTGGGCTTCGCTCCACCACTTTCTACTTGGGCCAACGGGTGGCTCGCCAGTTTGGACAAGTCCAAGGGATCCCCTTTTCTGACCTTCCTATCACAGATAATTTTCCGGTGAGTACCAACATATGCAACTTGATCAAAGAGGTTTGGTATCAGAATGGTGCACACATCGGTTGAGGCAGGCGCCGGGGTGAAGGGGACACATTTTATGAACCCACTTTGGAATATCTTGAGTGGTTGGGCCCTCAAATTGCTGAAGAAACCGCTACCATTGCAGCTTTGGTACTGGAGCTCGTAGGTCCAGAAATTCTGTCTGGGGATTACTATTCCCAGATAACAGGGCCGACAGTTTTCCAGAATCAGATTGGCGGGAGTCAACCACGCAGCGGTCATCGATCCGGACGCCGCAAAAATGATCGGGGCTCAACTTCAAGGAACACCCAGCCTGATGCAACGAACTCTGAGAATCAAAGGGGAGAAAGCTCGACGGGTCCTTATCCGAACGTGTTCGATCGTCTCAGTCCCTGAATAAAGTTTAGTTATTTTCGCTTTAATCCTTGGTTGCCACGCCAAGATGATGTGTTTTTATTTCAAATTTGTTGTGTTTGTTTTTCCTTTTGAATGTAATGTTTGCAAGTTCAACGTGGGGAATAAAAAGCTTTCTTTACTTTTAATGACCGGACCCGAAGGTTGCCTACGTTCCTCTTTAGAGGCTCAGGTCAACGTAGTTCGACACAGTTACATTAAATTTTGCGCGCCTCCTGTTTTTTACCTAGAACTGCCCTTTCGGGTTTTCACCTCTAGTGTGGCTGTCTTTTTTTTTTTTTTTTTTTTTTTTACAGACTCGATAGGAAACACAAATCTCTGCGTCTTCTACGCATAATACTTCTTCAATTTGCTGAGGTTGCAGGGCTGAACAAGGTCTTCTCCAAATTCAGTTTGCAGGAACACGGCTCCACCAGACTGTATCTTCTTGACAATGTAGGGGCCCAACCACGGAGACTTCCATTTCCCTCGGGGGTCGACATAACTTGGTGGCTTTTCTCGCAGCACAATATCTCCCATTTTGATATTGCGGTCTTTCACTTTCTTGTTAAATGCTCTGGCAATTCTGCGCTGGTACGCACGATTGTGCTCAAGGGCCAACAACCGCTTTTCATCGAGCAATGCTAACTCTTCATGGCGACTTTGTAACCAATCAACTTCAGACACTTGATTCTCAAGTAGCACTCTCATAGAGGGGATTTCAAGCTCAATCGGGAGAACTGCTTCCATGTCATATGCAAGTGAATAAGGAGTAGCCCCAGTCGGTGTTCGAACAGATGTGCGGTATCCCCACAAGGCTAAAGACAGCTTCTCGGACCAATCTTTTCCAGTGATAGCCATCTTTCTAATGATGTTCTCCAGGGGTTTGTTCGCCGCTTCTACCGCCCCATTGGCTTGGGGTCGATAGGGGGATGACTTGTGTCTGACCACCCGGAATTCGTCAAGCAATCGGTTGACTTACCCTTCAAAGTGAGTTCCATTATCTGAGATCATCTCATAAGGGACCCCATATCTGTAGAAAATGTTGGTACGAATGAACTCGGCTACCTTCTTGGCATTCAAAACTTTGTAAGCAGCGGCCTCAACCCACTTGGTGAAGTAATCGATAGCTACGAGCACGTATTCTTGCCCACCCGAACCTTTCGGTTTGACCTGACCAATAACATCTATCCCCCATGTGGAGAAAGGCCAAGGAGCAGTTGATTGATAAAGAACGTGTGGCGGCAGATGTTGTAGACTATCGTACAGCTAACACTGATCACAGGTTCGTACTTTCATCATACAATCCTTTTCCATCGTGGTCCAGTAGTACCCTTGCCTCACTATCTTCTTAGCGAGCATGTTCCCATTCATGTGGGGTCCACACAGTCCCCCATGGATTTCATCCATGATTCTATTCGCCTCAGTCTTATCTACACAGAGCAAATTTGGTCCGTGATGATACCTTTTGTACAACTGATCTCCGGAAATCACAAATTGGGAGGCCCATCTGCGCATTGCAATCTTTGCCCTTTTGTCCCTTTCTGGAGGGTAGGTCCCATTCCTGAGCACATTCCATACGTCTGTATACCACGGCTCTTCATTCTCTTTGCTTTCTAGCTCAATATCCAGGCAGTAGGCTGGGATTGATCTCTTACTAACCACAAACGAATTTACCATAACATCTGCAGGGAATTCCATGATGGAGGCGAGGGTAGCCAATGCATCTGCGAATCTGTTTCGGTCCCTTGGGAGATAATGGAATGAGATATCTGAGAAGCGTTCTGTGAGTGCTACCAGTCGAATATGATACTGCTGTAGTCTTGGATCCAGGATTTTCCATTTTCCCTCTACCTGATTGATGATCAAGGCGGAGTCCCCGAACACTTCAATTTCTTTGACCCCTCGATTTAATGATTCTCCCAGGCCGGCGATGCAAGCCTCATACTCTGCTGTGTTATTCGAACAGTCGAAGTCTAACCGGATAGCAATGGGCGTGTGCGCATCACTTGGATCAATGAGCAAGATTCCAATTCCGAAACCTCTCTTGTTGGCAGCCCCATCAAAGAAGAGTTGCCACTTATTCTCCGAACAATCAACAGTGTAGATCCCTTCATCGGGAAACTGAGCTTCTGGTCCGGGCTCAAGATCAAGAGCCAAATCTGCAAGCTGGTCTGCTATCACCCTTCCTTTAATGGACTTAGGCATTGCGTAAGTCATATCAAACTCGCTTAAGAGAAAAGCCCACTTGGCCACTCGATTGGACATGGTTGGCCTTTCGAGGATGTACTTCACTGGATCCATTCGGGATATAATCTGGACAGGTAAGGATTGCAGATAAATTTTTAATCGCTGCGAGACCCAAATCAAACCGGTACATGTCTTTTCCAACGCTGAGTAGTTCAATTCACTCCCTTGTAGCTTTCTGCTAACAAAAAGCTGGCACTTTCCACCCAGGGGTCCTCTTTTTCTTGTGCAAGCATTGCTCCTACTGCAGTATCAGTAACTGTTAGGTACAGTCGTAAGGGTTTGTACGAATGAGGTGGCGCCAAGACCGGTGGGCTTGTCAAGTATTCTTTGACCTTTTCAAAAGCAATCTGGAATTCTTCATCCCATGATCGATCGGTGTCCTTTTTTAGGAGCTTAAAGAGCGGTTCACACATCATGGTTACCTGCCGTATGAATCTGCTAATGTATTGAATCCTTCCCAAGAAACCTTTCACCTCTTTTTGAGTTCGAGGTTGAGGCATTTCTGTGATGGCCTTTATTTTGTCGGGGTCGACTTCAATCCCTTTTTCAGTTACCAAGAAACCTAAGACTTTGCCTCGGACAGTACCGAATGTGCATTTAGCAGGATTCAATTTCATGTGGTACTTCCGCAACCTTTCGAAGAACTTTTTGAGGTCAATCAGATGCTGAGCGCCTTCTTCAACTGAGTGCACAATCATGTCATCCACGTAGATTTCAAGCTCTTTGTGGATCATGTCATGAAAAAGGGTCGTAGCACCTCTTTGATAAGTGGTTCCGGCATTTTTAAGACCGAAAGGCATCACAGTATAGCAGAACGTCCCCCACGGGGTGATGAAGGAAGTTTTCTCTTGATCTTCTACTGCCATCTTAATTTGGTTATAACCCGCCATTCCATCAACGAACGACTTCACTTTGTGCATTGGAACCGAGTCCACCAAAATGTCAATATTTGGTAACGGGAAATCATCCTTCGGGCAAGCCTTGTTGAGGTCTCTGAAATCAACACATATCCGGACTTTGCCGTTCGCCTTTTCAACTGTGACCATATTGGACAACCATTGGGGATACTCCACAACTCGGATGAAGCCTACTTGTAGCAGCCTCTCGATCTCCTCTTTAACCTGAAGGGCCCACTGCGGCTTGATTCTGCGTAGTTTCTGCTTGACCAGTTTGGCGTCAGGAAAGGTAGGAATTGGTGTTCCACGATCGTCGATCTAACCCTGGCATGTCTTCATACGACCAGGCAAACACATCAACAAATTCTTTGAGTAAACTGATCAGCTGTTCCCTGTCAGCCCCTTGCATGAAGCTCCCGATCTTCATTTCTTTGACTTCTTCATTCAGCCCCAGATTGATGGTAGACAGATTTTCCCCACAGGCTTCTAATTTTCGTTCCCCACGCTGTTTTGCTAACCTGTTTAACTCGATTAAATAGTCTTTTTCATCTTGACTTATTTTTTAAAGATTCATGATTAACTTTAGTTGTTGTTAAATTTTCATTTGTTAAATCATTTTTAAAATATTGGCAACCGAGGAGTAAGCGGAAATAGAGGAAACTTCATTCACAAAAGAGGGGAGTACAAGCTCGGCGACCGCGTCGAGGTCCTCGACAGTGAGGTCCTCTTCGGGAGTCCTGGAAACAACATTAGATAGCACAAAGGGTTCAAAAGCGAGGCCATCAGGGCGAACATAACCAAACTGCTCCACTAGAGTGTCAGTAGTAGCGAGCGGGCTAGTGGTTCTGGACCAGTTATTAAGTGGTGCCACTGCCGGCTTGAGGTGCTTCACCGGGTCATAAGCTTCACCATTACCATTTTCGATCATAACCACATATCCGTCTTCAAGACCAATTCCTTCAAACAACCCGAAGACATCATCTTCTTCATCAATATTCCACGGAATAATCGGGTCCAGTTGCTTATAGGAACTGCCCACATCAAATTTTTCATCGACCATCTTGATATTCTCAAATACTTCCCATCCAGCATGAGGCTTTTCATTAATGCCAATAACTGGCTCAAAAGGCATAACATACGCGACATCTTCAACTTTGCAAACAAAATATCCCTTCCAGGACTTTTCATAAGGACGGAGTGGGGGGAGCTTATAGGTCCTTCCACTTTTGATAGCAGTCTGTCTCTCCCTTTTCTGACGTACAGCTTCGGCGATTTCGCAGGAGTCGGTTTGTAGCCAAGCCCAAAAGGAAGGAAGAAAAATGGAACATCATCCTTGATAGGTTCAATACACCCTTGTTGCTCTTTTCCAAGCCCCATCATAGGCAGGAACTTCATCTTCTTGACCATATTCAAGGCCATTGCGTCTCCATACCTGGTCCTCTTTCTACAAATTAGATCGGTCTCCTTGACATATTCAATAGCATGGATCCGAGCTTGTGGGATCACTTCAAAACCACTCAAGAAGATGCCAGTATCTTTGTGCTCAATTCCCAAAATCGGGAGGTCATGAACTTGCGTATCATCTTGGGCATGAACTACCACTACATGATTGTCGTGGATGAACTTGATGCACTGATGGTAGGAGGAAGCTACCCCTCTTACTCCATGGATCCAAGGGCGTCCCAAGAGTAGACTGAATGAGGACTTGATATCAATCACTTGAAATTCAATCGGCATGACAAGAGGGCCAATGGTGAGAGTGAGAAGGACAACACCCAGAACACAGCGACTGGTGCTATCGTAAGCACGAACCACTTGAGAAGATGGGGCCAAATCAGTTATCTTGATTCCCAAATCTGCGAGAACATGCACGGGGCATACATTTACTGAGGAGCCATTATCGATCAAAACACGAGCTAAGTGCTCACCTCCGACCCCAACTGTGATGTGCAGAGCCTCGACATGATTAAGACCAATTTTTGGTGCATGAGATCGGTAAAAGTGATGATATTCCCAAAATGAATGTTGCCGATCATGTGGACAAGGTCATTGGGAGAAGTCTCGATCGGGATGACAGCTTGAGCAAGAGCTTTAACCAACACGTCTCGGTGCTCCTGTGAAGACGAGAGCAAACCCCAAATGGATATATTAGCCTGGGTTTTCTTTAACTGGGTCAAGACCGGGTTCTCGGCGACCTTCTCTTTCTGAGCGGGGACTTCTTCTTTATCCTTTCCCAATTCACTTGCCTCGGGATTTGGAGGCTGATAGGCTCTTCCCGAGCGAGTGAGGTGATTCACATTTCCGCCAACCCAAGTGGCCTTTTTAACAGGGGCCTTTTGCTCCTTAACAGCTTTAGCACTAGACAAAATCGAATCCCAAGAGATCATATGGCATTCAAAATCTTCGGAGATAACAGGAGTTACAGTGTAATTCAAAGCTTTCTTCGGAACGATGAAACTAGTCCTTGAGTAGTTTCCTTCAAACTCGATCACATGGATCCCTGGCAAGGGATTAGTCACCACATTTGGTTGGGGCGGCTTCTGAATGAGTCCATCGTCTATCATGTCTTGCAGAGTGTGTCTCAAACTCCAACATTGATTTGTCGCATGACCAGGTGATACGTGGTATGCACAATATTTACTTGCATCCCAATTCTTAGGAGGCAGATTAGGTGGGCGGTATCCTTCTATCGGCTTTAGTACTCCTTGGGCGACCAATCCTTGAAAGATAGTAGACAATGGAGCGCTGAATTTATCAAAATGGCGATCTCTCCGATTTCCACCATTCCTTCGCTGATCGGTGACAGAGTTCACAGACCCGTCTTGATTATAACACGGAGGTGCCCTATTGTAGCTGCTCCGGCTTGGTTCCACATTGCTGTTCCAAAAAGGAGCAGGGGTCATGGCAACATTGTTCACAACTGGTGCCGGGGCTTTAGCAGCGGATCGGAATCTGTAGGAGCTAGGAGAAGAATCTAGCTTGATCACCCCAGTTCGGACATCTTCGTCAATACGAGAACCACATCAAGAATAGAAGCAAAATCTGGAAACGGGAGATATTTCATCTTATCTGCATACACCGGCTGAAAATTCTTAAGGAAAATACGAGTTTGCTCGGCACTGTCAGGCCTCTCCAGAGTTTGAGCAACTTTCTTCCTCCACCTACTTGCAAATTCAGAAAAGGATTCCTTCTCACGCTGAGCACACGAATCGAGGTCAGGACGGCTCTTCTCCCAGTTGGAGTTATCTTTGTATCGCTTCTGGAATTCATCCACGAGCTTCCCCCAATTATCAACCAGATTGGCATCCACAGTCATAAACCACTGCTTAGCGGCTCCTACCAAAGTCAGATGGAAGTTGGAGGCCATCGCACCAACATTAGCCCCACGAGACTGCATTGCATGAGCGTAAGATTTCAGGTGGGCCATTGGGCAACCTGTACCGTCAAATTTCTCCACATCGGGCATTTTGAATTTAGGAGGCAGAACAGCAAATGGAGATAATTTCAAGGAATCTGCAGAAAACTCCCCTTTATTCATGACCTTTCTCAACATTTCTTTCATTTCGCTCATTTCAATCTCAGCTTTAGTAAGGGGTACATATGGGACACCCTTGTAGAACGCTTCCATTTGGCGGACTAGGTTAGGATCTTGCCCCTGGGAAGTTCCTTGATTAATCTGAGAGGCACCGCTAGCAAACGCACCATAAGCTTTGGGCTGCTGATTCGGATACAGAATCTGCATATACTGAGCAAAGGCATTATGATCAGGCGGATACTGAGACGGATGCACAGCAAAATTTGCTGGATTCGGGATGAAGGGCTGGTGAGTGCCACTGAAGTCTGGATGAGCCACATTACCCTGAGGAGGGATGTTCTGGTGATGACTCTGGCCGATGGTGTTGCTACCAATAGGATTCAAGTTGATGGTAGGGATGCCACTTCCATTGGGACCTGTATTGCCATTGGGATTAGGATTGGGAACCCCATTTCCGGTCTGATTAACGTTCGGATCGCCATTGGGATTTCTGTTGGGGTTGCCATTGGGAGCCCCATTACTATTCTGATTCTGCATCTGCACAAGTGTAGCCAGTAGCTCATCTTGCTGAATCCTCATATGACCCAACACATTCTGCTCCAACCATGCTTGAAGACCTGGTGGCGGCACATAGGCTTCCTCATTTCCTTCCTGGGCCATTGCAATAGCTTCTTCGGTTACAGGCACTGTCTCGGCAACTCGGATCAACCTCCCCTTACTGTTTCTAGCTCCCCCTTTCCAAGTAGATGCCAGGCTTAGAGTATCTGAAAGGGATGGTGTTTAGGGCTGATTAGAGAGTGAAAAGGATCGAGATTTTCCGAGTTTGATTCAAAAGGAGTTCAAAAATCAAAATCAATCCTAGAATGCCGGATAAGCACTTGCTTTATTTTGACATGTTTTTGTATGAATCTTGGAATAGTGGATACCATCTCCAAAGTATAGGACCAACGTTTTTCACCTGTACTGTACTATTGGCCGTCCGAGCCCCTAGCGAAGGGCCTATACTCTTTCTGGGATCCACCATTCGGTTACGGTCTATGTGAGGGTCTTGACAATTTCAAGTCGATCCAAGAATTTCAACATGATATCCACAATTGAGGTCGATTATAACCTTTTGGGAATTCATAGGATTGAAGTAAAATTGTTTAGACAAAAACCGACATGAAGTCTGTGACGTGTTATTTTCGAAAGAATATGGACATGCATTTCGGCTTTTGAAGCTTGGCTTACACCCATCACAGCGACCGTAGGCGCTGCTAAGGGGGAAACAGTATACCGTTGACCCTATGGGGAAGTCAAGTGAGCTCCCTTATGCCCCAGGTTTACCGTCTCGGGTTTGAGATTCTAAGACGCTTTTCAAAAACGTGCATGTGTGTGAGTATCTATGAGTTCGAAAAATCATTTTGAAAGCACGTAAAGAAAACAAGAAAATCATTTTTTTTCCTTTTTTACTTGTTTTACCCCTTTTTTGGGGAATCACTCACCACGCAATGCACATATATATATACAAATAAGATAAGCAAAAAAACGCCCCTGCAAAACAGAGGTTAGGGCACAGATATATACACCCCAAGTAAGGCACATAAAGCATGGCACACACAAAGATTTAGAGTCTAGCCCACTTTAAAACAACTCCCCAGCAGAGTCGCCACTGTGAGAGCCCGCGCCCGAGATGATCGGATCACCGCGAAATGACCGCCCATGAAAGCGGTTCGCGCCCGTCTCGTGCTGATGCGCTTTTGGAAATGCGCTCGGTTCTCACACAATGGTTTTCTCTTGATGCTGTGATTTGATTGCAAGAGTCGCCACCTCATTTTGATTTTAGGAAAAATGAAGAAAAAACCTTTTTTGAGAAAATGGGTTCGGGGGCTAAGTTACGAGAAGAGAAGGGGTTAGGCACTCTTCTCGCCCGTGATGGTCTCTATATGCGTGCCACTTATATTCAATTTTATGCCTTTTAATTTGGATTTTATGCCCTACCAAAAAATGGTGATGAAATATATATGGAGGTCTTCCTATTCTAGGAAGTTTCATTTTTATTCACAACCGGGAACTCGGTTTGAGTGGATTCCCCGATTGGTTTTCAAGAATGGTTTTGATCATATCAAGCAATAATACATCCACGGGAGGGGAGATTACACAATTAACATATACAAAAAATAGGGGAGACAAATCCCACAAATAATAATAAATATCCTCGACGGTGCTTTTGTTGATTTCGGTGACACTTTCCGTCCCCGAGCCGTCGTACCTGTCCTAAAATCAATCCGATTCCAAAAATAAAAATTGGGGGTTAATCCCTGAATACTAGGGATCACAAGGGAGTTTTTGTAGACTTTTTGGACCAAGTTTAGGCCCCAAACACATGCAATAAAGTTGATCACAAAATTCAGCCCAGAAAAGGCAAACAGAAACCTTAGCATGTTTATCACCAATTTTCACCATCTTATCTTGGGAATATGACAAAACCCAAAGAACAAAAGTTGAAGAAACGCATAAAAAATGAATATACCAAAATTTGGAGTTCATAGGATGAGTTTTAGTGGTTCAAAAGGATTCTGACATTTCAATGTCAGAAACTGGAAGTGCAGAATCTGAATTTTTGAGTTTGAAACATATGTTTTAAAGGAGAACTTCCAGTGATCCAAAAAATGTATAAAAAAATATTATAATCATCCTGAGTTCGTGTATAACAAAATCAATGTTTTTATCTTTGTCCAGAAAATTATTTTTCATCAAGTTTGAAGCCCAAGAACACAGAAAGGTACCACAGTGAATAAACAACTCAGAATCACAGAGACCCAAATTTATGCATGAAACTATGATCTAGGCATGGGATATGAACATTAACCTTTAGGATCATATATTTCAACATGTTATGAACAACTTTTGTTCTTTGACCTAAACCAGAAAACCACTCTAAGATGGATTTACAAGCTCATCAAAATCAAGACTCTATACAGAAAGTAAAAACTGATTATATGAGGCATGATTATAGACCTCAAAACACTACTATATCTTCAAACCAAGGCATGAAACTCAAGGACTTTGATATTTAACATGTTAACAACATTATCCAAGAGCTATTTCTCAACAAATAATGATTTTCACATGCATGATCATGAAGGAAAGCCAAAGAGGGCAGATTTACGCCCTTTGAGAGAAACATGAAGATTTTCATACACAAATTAAAGCATATGAATATTATGACTATTATGAACATATATAAACATAATAAACTGAGTATTATCATCACATGATCATCATTTATATACATAAACAAAGCTTTACAAAGCTAAAAAAAACATGGAAGATGAAGGAAACCTAGTCATTATTTGACTAGGTTCCATACCACTCCCAATATTGTTTACATATCTAAAGAGCCAAGGTTTACATAGAGTTTTACCTAGCTTTTGAGATTATGGGTGCTCCCTTTGTCAACCAAGGGAAGACTTTTTCTTTTCTTTTTGCTTTGTGTTTGATCAAAGTTTTGGCTTTGATGTGTTTTTTGTGGTTTGTTTGGTGATTTATGGGTGGTGTAGGGGTGGTGTATGAGTGGTGGTGTGGTGATGGTGTGGTGGTGGTGTTCTTGTTGAGAGAGAATGAGAGTGGAGGATGGTAGGGTTTTTTTTCTTTTTGTTTTTGTGTCTCTCTTTTGAAATGGATGAGAGTGGTGTATATAGGAGGAGGGAGGTGGTAAATTGGTTGTAACTTGGAGGGGGGAGGTTGTAAATTGGTGGATTCATCATCTATCCTTCTTGACTAAGGCTTAAAGTCATCTTCCTTATCTCTGTTCCGGCTTTCCGCTCCGCAACTGCTCCGTTGTGCGCGTCTCCGGTGTCCCGATTGCCGCGAGTCCAACATGAAAGTTGCTCGGAATATTTTTCTGGTCAGGCCGGTATATCTGAAATATTTTTATGAGCAAGGAACGACAATAATATATTTTTTGCTCTTCTTGACCAGTTGATAAGATATTTTGAGATATTTTCCAATTTGGATAACCATCTTTCCGGCTCCGGCTTTTCGCTCCGTACTGCTCCGTTGTGCGCGCCTCCGGTGTCCCGGTTGTCCGCGAGTCCAACACGATAGTTGCTCGGAATAATTTGTGGTCACTGGTATATCTGAAATATGTCAATAGCAAGGAAAGGTAATAATATATTTTTAATGCACAGAATGGATAACAGCGAGCAATTCGGGGGGTTGCGGGCCCGTTTCCGGTCCCGCACATCGAAAAACGAAATTTTTGCCTGTTTGCTCGTTTTTCGCTCTGATCATGAATTTGAAGTCCGTTTATCCATTCGATGCACCGATAAGGATCACGGCAGTCCCGCACAGCCAATAAAGGATATCTACAGTAGGAAAGGATGGAATCATGAGGTACCAATAAAGGATATGGGTACCAGACAATGAGGACATTAAGAGAGAGATTCTGAAGGAAGCTCATTGTTCAAGATTTTCTGTACATCCGGAAGTACGAAGATGTACAGAAACCTGAGAGAGTCATTTTGGTGGATTAACATGAAAGGAGATATAGCCGAGTTTGTATCAAAGTGTTTGGTGTGTCAACAATGAAAAGTGAACAACAGAGATCGGTAGGATTATTACAGTCGTTACCTATTTCAGAATGGAAGTGGGAGCATATAGTGATGGATTTGGTAGTAGGGTACCAAGACACTGAAGGGACACAATGCAATTGGGTTATCGTGGACAGACTAACGAATTCGGCTCATTTTCTAGAAATCAAGGTGACGGATTCGTTGGAGAAGTTAGCCAAGTTATATATTGATGAAATTGTGAGACTGCATGGAATACCAGTTTTGATAGTGTCCGATCGAGATGCAAGGTTTACATCAAAATTCTGGAAGAGCCTACAACAAACATTGGGTACAGAGTTGAAGATGAGTACAACTTTTCACCCGCATACAGATGGGCAGTCAGAAAGGACTATCCAGACTCTAGAAGACATGTTGAGAGCTACGTCGTTAGACTGGTAAGGAACGTGGTATAAACATTGACGCTAGTGGAATTCGCGTACAATAACAGTTTTCATGCTAGTATTGGGATGGCACCGCACGAAGCGTGTATGGACGAAAGTGTAGACCACCTAATTTTGGATGAAGTTGGTGAAAGGAAGGTAACTGGACCAGAACCTGTCAAGTGACTGCAGATAAGGTACATAGATTCGAAGTGGTTATTAACCGCTCAGAGTAGACAAAAGTCGTATGCTGATCGCCGAAGGCGCGATTTGGAATTTCAATTAGGCGACCATGTATTCTTGAAAACTTTGCCACAAATGGAGTTATGAGGTTCGGTATTCACGGGAAGTTAAGCCCAAGATATGTTGGACCATTTGAGATTTTGGAACGAGTTGGGACGGTGGCTTACAAGTTAGCTTTACGCTTGTGCTAGCTGGAGTGCACAATGTGTTTTGTAGACACCCCGCCTTGGACCGCTCACCCCGATTGCACATTTGATTTTGTGTTTCTTCTTATTTTATGTGTTTTTTGTTATTTATGTTACTTCCTTAAGTTCCTGACTGACTCTGTTAAGTTCAGGGACTAAACTAAATAACAGTGCTGACTTTCTAGTCCATTCTGTCAAAAATCCATTTCAAAGTCGCGCGCCTTCGCCCTTAGGGGCCAGAAGCGCGCGCATCTCGTCACCAAGTAGGAGGCGCGCGCATCTGGGCGTCAGTTACAGATTCTGTCAAAGAATCCCTCCATTGCTCATTGGAGAGCCCGCGCTCGAAGCCGAACCGTGAAATGATCGCCCGCGAAGGTGATTCGGGTGATGCCTCGCGCTGATGCGCTTTTGGAAATGCGCTCGGTTCCCTCTCGATGGAATCAAACAGTCAAGAAGTCTCCACCTCATTTTATTTTAGGAAAACCGAAGA